>WEZZ01030788.1:74406-129675 GCA_013400585.1 Chloropsis cyanopogon
CCTGGCCCCTCGCGGGCTGTCTCGGGCTGGGTGTGTGCGGGGCGGTGGCGGAGCACAGCCCGGTGCTCGCAGCAGCTGCCCCGGCTCCGAGCAGCCCAGCCCCAGCCGCTCCTGGTCCCTGCCGTGTCTTCTCCGGAGCCGCTGGCCCGGCTGGGGAAAGGGGTGTGCGATTTCTGCGGCCGTGGCTGCTCTTGCAGGGTCTGCGGCACTGGGAGCAGTCTGGGACGCTGTGGGGTGGGAATCCCGTGGTGGCAGGGAGGCAGGAGACATCTCCGGTGGTGTCAGGTTTGGGGAGCACCAGCGAAGCTGTCAGGGACAAAGTGAGAGCTCAGCAGGCTCATCCGGAGGAAGGGGGCTGGGTATGGATCCCCACGGTGCCATCTCCAGGGCCTGAAAGTCTGACTAGCTGTTCACTCCTGCAGAACTGGGAGAGGAAGATAGGAAAATCCCTGGGAGATGCCGAGGGGGATTCTCCTCCCCGGAGTAAACGTGATTACAGGTGATCTGGAGTCTCCCGGCCAGCAGCCGTGGTTGGTGTAAGTTGGTTGCACTCCTATGACCATCTCCGTGTGTGTGGTACCCCCACACTGAGAGGATAGTGAGGGGTGATAGTCCTCCTTCCACAAACACACCGTGACACCCACAGCACACCCCTGCTGTCCTGGGGGCCAGGTGAAGCCATGGCAGCACTTACAGCCAAGTTGGTGATACGGGAATTACAGAGGGTCTGAGCACCTGCTGTGGCCCTAGCTGGGCTCAGAGGATGGAGTACACCTTGTGCTGCTGGGCTGTGAGCACTGTGCCCATGCAAGTGTCGTGGGAAAGAGGTTGCTTGTGGCTTGTACAGTGCAGGGGCTGCTTAGTGGAGGCTTCTGAGAGAAAACGTGGTTTCTAAAGTTAAAATAGGCATTTCATATAGAACTAATTGTTGGGGGCTTTTGGGCCACAGGATAGCTGTGGGACCTGGATGCTGAAGACTCTTTGCATCGGTGAATGGGTAACTGCACAGAAATGCATATGAGTGTTACAGATGGGCCTTTTGGTGTTTGTCTGAAAATGATGACAGCTCTCTTTATTTTAGTGTGCTGCTGCTGCTCCTTCAGATGCCATTGAATTTCTGATTAGCAGTAACTCAGGCTGTAAGTGTGGGTGTGGGCTTTGCAGAACACTCCAGTGAGACAAGCATTAAGAGGAATGTGTATGTGTGTTAGGGCAACACCAGGCTTCTTTGATAGCTTCTTGGTCTGTCCATCCTGTGAAGCTGGGGCTCTTCTGCAGCCTGGCAGCGTGGCCTGGCGGAAGGGGACATCTTGTGTATCAGTAAGCCCTTAATAAGCTATTTACAGAAGCTATTTAGTTACAGAGCAAAGACCTTATTAACTGCTAGATTTTAAAACCCCACAGTGGCATAGCTCCAGGTTGCTGCTCATGAGTTTCCTCTCTGCAGTCTCTTGCTTCATTTGCTTGTGTGGCATGACGTCTTCTTGCTGCTGTGGGTGCAGGAGCCTTCTCCTAGGCTGCTCACTCATACCAGTTTTTCTTGCAGGTACCTTGCTAGTGTACATCTCAAAATCTTACAGGAAAAGTATTTATTCTATGACTTTACATTCATTTCTAGCATTGTATTTTGCTACAGCCTCAACACAGCTTGCAGCCTGCCAAGCTGACTCCTGACATGTTAGTAATGCACTGATACTGAAGCAGCATTGCTGGTGACTTTGTGAGCATTCCCTCTAGTTCAGCTGTAACTTCCCCAAATGCCTTTAGACCTTGTTGTGGGAAACAGAGTCTTCCCTGCATCTGCTCATCTGTGTTTTGGCCATTAGATTTCCAGCACCTGAATTTGGTGATGATGTGTGGAGCAGCAGGATCCAATTTGCTGCTCTGCAGATGCAGTCATCCTGCGTGTCTGTGACTGACTTTCTGCTGTTGCATCTTGCCAGCTCTGAAGAGCTGATGTGAAGTCAAAACATGTGTTTATTCATGGCAGAAAGCATCTGCTCACTGAGGGTGTGCTTGAGACTGTTTGCTTAATGTCCAGGAGGACTGCAAACATTTTGTCACCCAGTTTTGGTTTAATAAGGGCACTGAGACCAATTAGTGACAGCGGTTTGGGAGGTAATTAATGCTGCCCCAATCACAGCAGGGAAAAGCACCGCTAATGATTGGTGTTAGCAGGGAGAGAGCGTGGCCAACAGGAGTCACCATTGCAAAGGTAAGCTGGGCCTTCCTTGGCAGTGCAGCTGGGTTCCAGGTGAGCAGCAGGTTAGAGAACAGCCCCTCACAGCAGCCTGCTCAGAGGATGCTCACCAGGGAGGCTTGGGCTGCTGTTCCTGCTGTGCACTATTAGGAACATTCGTTTTCTTCTGAGCTCCTCTTGAGTTTCAGGGTTTTTTGTTTTTTTTTTCTCAGCTTTCATAGATATGGGGTATTAATGCCTTGGCTTCTCTAAAAGAAAAAAAAAATCCCAGTTATTATTTAATGCTTATTTTTGTCTGATGTCTTCTTGCAGGATTTTGTCTTGAAATTCTTGCAGCTCAGTATTGCTGTTAAAAGAGAGTTAGTTGTAGGGGGGGGGAAGCTCCACCAACAAATCCTTCTTAGAATGCCCCTAAGAAACAAGTTGGGGCCCAGCCAGGGCACCAGAAGGTACAGATGATGTGAAGTTAATTTGAGTCAATTAGAAACGCCCAACTTCAGCTGATATTCCTGCTGATTTTACTCTTCTGTAGTTCCCTTTTAGCTCCTGTTTGGGTTATTAAGAGTCATTTCAAGCCAAGTGCCATTCTGGAGATAGATGCTGAGGCCATAAAGCAGCGAGAGGGGAGGATTGGGCTGTGCTGCTGAATGGGGCAGCTTGTGGGCAGCACACAGAGAGCTGCTTGTTGAAACAGTGGCCTCACATGTGGCTTAGCCCTGACTCTGCATGCCCATGGTGGAGCCCACGATCCAGCAGGCATGACAGTGCCCAGCAAAGTGATGTACTCAGGGGCTGTGGGTGCTGTGCCAGGCAAGTGAAAACATGCACCTAGCACTGTGCTGTGACAGCACGAGGGCAGCTGCCTCCAGATGCTGGTGGATCGAGAAATATGCTAATATCTAATGCCAGGTGAATACTGCTGCAGCAAAAGTGTCCCCTCGAGTGCCAGGCCTTCCTATTGAACGTCAAGGTGCCCGTCAGCACGAGGTTGGTCTTTTGTCTCCAGCTGTGTGCTGATGCTTAAGTGATGTATGAGTGGCAGAAAAATGTGGAGATTAAAATGGAGCTTAGGGTGTCCTCTGGAGTCAGACAGTCACTCCAGAAGATTGGCTTTTCAAAGCTTTATGTGCAGCTGTAAAAGATTCAATTTGGAAAGCTTGCTTAGGCACAGGAGGTTCACTCAGTGTCAGGAAGGGAGAAATGCCAAGTCTAGCAAATAATAAGGTTCCTTTCTGTGGGATAAATAGCTCTATGTTGCTATTATTATGATGGAACCTGGAATTTTGTAATGGCAGTGTGGAGTTATTCCAGCTCTGGATGAAGATTTCAGGCTGTAGCACAGCAGCACCAGGAGCACAGAGGGAGTGGTTGTCCTGGAGGATGCTGAGTGTGGGTGACATTTGGGCTGCCAGGAAAGCTGATCTGCTCTGCTCCTGGCAGGACAGGGGCTGGCCATGGTGGTTTGCTCCTGCTGTGGGACCCACGTCCAGGAGCAGCAGGGCTGCTCCAGCTCTCAGCTTCACCAGGCACCACGGCTGGTCTTGTCTCGGCTCGTGTCTGCACTGACCCAGGCTGCATTGCCTGTCAATGAAAGTGTTAGCATTAAGTGCTGAGGAGGGGAATGGCAGCTTTAAAATGCTGTATTGGTAAATGTCAGGGGTGCAAAAATAAGTGCTAAGTCGCAGGGAGATGTTTCCTGATGAAGTGGGAATGATTTAGCCTGCTGGCTGTTACAAATTAGCTGTTCAGCTGCATTAAGCCATTAGGAAACAGCTTTGAAATTATTATTAATATATTAATATTCTTTTCAAAGTTGCCTTAAATTTATTTGGAATAACTGAAAAATTGTTTGTAATGTGGATTTTGAGTCTCTGTTTGTGCTTTCACATTGTACCTCTGGAGGAGCAAGGAAAGGTATGTTTAGGTACAAAGGTGTATGATGGCCAAGAAGCTTTGGACTGTCTGGTGAGAAAATGGAGCCAAGCAAAGAGTATAACAGGCATTTTGAGGATGCCTTGGATTGCTGTTTGCAGTATCTTTTTCTACAAGAATAAACAGACGTGATAAAAATAAGAGACTGCTTTGTGCAGCCTAGCAACAACTTAAAATTCTTCTGCAGCACGAGCGAGTGCATAGCAGCAGAGTACAGGTAGTTCTGACCAGGCAGGCACAGGAGTGGTGTGTCACCTCCCCAGCTGCAAAGAAGACAGGTTTCTGTGAGGGTGTGAAATTTGAGCAATCTCTGTTTGCCCAAACCATTCTGCCCTATTTCTTGTTGTAGCATTGACCTGGGCTCAGGACTGGAATTGTGTGGTGCAGAGTGAGGTAGGGTAGGAGCTGCCTTTTCTTGCAGAACAGGGCATGCCAAGCTCAGAGTGTGGGTCTCACAGCTCATGGCCACTCCTCCAGCCTGATCCCACATCCTGCACCCAGCCCTGCTGTCCAGCCTTCCCCTACGCCGCCTCTGCTCGTGTCAGCCCCACTCTGTTATTTCAGTTATTTCAGTTCACGGGCTTGCTGGAAAACTCCTTGTTGGTAATTGTGTTTCTTCTCTGCCAGGATTGCACATGCATTGGTTCAGGGATGGAGCAGCATGTGCCAAGGCTGGTGCTGGGTAGGATCACTGTGGCAGCTCAGGTACTCAAACCTTCCACACTGCCACGGAGACAATGATGGTTATGGAATAGTCAGAATCATGGAATAGCTTGAATTGGGAGGGACTTTAAAGATCCTCGAGTTCCAACTCCCCAGTTGGTTGTACATTGTCAATCACAAAATAGTTTGGGTTGGAAGGGAGCTCTGGAGATCATCTGGTCCAACGCCCTGCAAAGGCAGGGCCACCTGGGGCAGGTGACACACGAACATGTCCAGGTGGGATTTGAAAGTCTCCAGAGAGGGAGACACTATTACCTCCCTGGGCTTGCTGCAAACTGAGTTTTGGCAATTGTTGTTTGCTGTAAGAGTTTCTCCCCCCATCTGCTTAAAATCCAGCTTTAAACTTGGTGCTCCTGAGCCTTGGCAGGGTTGCTCTCGTTGCTCCTGAGCAGGTGGTGATTGTACAGACTGTTGTACGGACTGTCCCCTGCGCTGGAGCCTGCAGCGTTATTTGTCATCTGCTGCGGGTTTGACAGAGCTTTCAATGGGCGTGAGAGCTTAATTGCAATACTCACACAGATCCTGAGTAAGTGCTTAGGCTAAAAATAAAGTTTTATTTTGGAGAATAAGCAGCTGGTAGTGCTTTGTAGCTGAGGCTGCGTTTCTTGACACATGCAAGAAAGTGAAAGAACGAAGCATTTTTCTCTGGGCTCTCACCATAGCAGAGATGCTGTTGTGTCAGAGCTGCTTGTGCTTTGAGATGAAGTTTTATTCTTGAGACTAAATTACAGTCAGGGGAATTATAACCATTTCTAATTACTGCAGCTAAACACTTGACATTTTAGCCAGAAGATTTACAATCATTCACGGTCCAGAATGATTAAAGTAGAACTACAGTAATGATCTTTATTCTTGGCTGTGAAGATATGTTCTTCTCACTTTTACTTCAATTAAAAATAGTTGGGCTTTTTGATACCAGGTAAAATTTGTCTTTGTGCCCTGGACACCCATGTATGAGCAGCACTGATGGTGTGGTCTTACTGCTCCTGTGTCATGGGTGAGTGACACTGGTGGATGCATGGATGGCTCCACTGGCTGGCAATATTAAGCCTGTTTCAGGGTTGAACAAGATGAAGGCTGCTTTGGTCAGGAGTAATCAGGCAGTAGGGACATGTCTGAGAGTCCATGTCCACTCTTGAGCAATGTGGCTGCAGCTCTCTTTGCCTTGGGGGAAGGGCAAGGTGAGGGGGCAGACTGGAAAGAGGAAACGTGCCATTTTCTTCCCAGCCTTTGAAGAGGCACTTGCCCAGAGCAGACAGACAGATTGGTTCCTAACTTCCCTCTGGGGTCATCGTGTCTGCCGGGCCATTTGCACCTCTGCTTTCAAGTGCTGGGCTGTGAGCATTTCACGGTGTTGCACAGGTGATCACCTGCTGTTACATTGCAATTTTAGTGATCAAATCTGTGATTTTTTTTTTTTTTTTTTTGCCTACTGTGTGGTTTTTGAATGCTTTTCATCAGGAAAAGATGGCTAGACTTTCTGTCCTTGTTTACATCTGGATGATGGTGAGCTTTTTATTGCAAAGGGAATATCTGCCAGCTTTGAACTAGGAACATCCCCCTCTGTTTGTGCTTCTGCATCACTTCTCACAGTCCCAGTCGTGTGTTTCCTCTGAGGATTTCCAGCATCCTATCAGGTGAATTCTTATTAGAAAAAAAACAACAAACCCAAACCATAAAAAAAAAAAGGGGGAGATTTCTGTTGGAAGAAATATGAAAACAATAAACCAGAAAGTTCATGGAAATTGATTTTCTTGTGATTGTTGCTCTGTGTGAAGTACAGAGGGAGCAAGACACTGCAGAGCAGGGAGGAATTCATGTTGCTTGTCCTTGGAGAAAAATGGGCTCTCTTAGTGATGATGGGAAAACAATGTGAAGAGTCCCACTCCTTGCAAGAGAAGAGTAACCTCCATGGTCAGGGCAGCCTGTGAACTAGGAAAGGCTTTGACAGAAGCAGATTACATCATGGTCACTGGCTGACCTAGGAAGATCCCTTGCAAGGCCTTGGGCGTATTAATGTCCATTGGCATGTCAAATCCCATGGTGTAAAGTGGGTATTTACATCTGTCCACAGTTGAAACATGAAAAACAGCTGAACCTGTCTGTTGAGGAGAGCTCTGGTTGTGGTACAGAAGCAGCCTCCTTTTTATTCTGTTCCTTTTGTATTTCAGATGTACGTAAAAACAAACAGAGTTTATAAGGGCATCCCAGATTTACTCCCTCATGAACAATGTAAACTTTGTCATTCCTACACAGGATTATGTATTCAGTGTGTGAGCTGTCAGCCTGGGTATTGGGTATTCTGGAAGAAGTACAAATTCCAGAAGGGTTTTATAAGGAGGGAAGTACAAGCAGCCTTACTATGCAATTATAGCATTAGATGGTCTGCAAGAAAATTAGACTTCACAGATACTAACATTCTGCATGGCCACTGCCATAACCAAAATTTTTTAAGCCACAGGTTCTAACAGAGCTCTGTGTGCAGAGATTTTTAAATTAAAATTCATGTGCATTGGGTTTCTTCCTGAGACAAAACTTGAATTGAGGCTTTCATCTTGGCCATATCAGTAAAAGTTGACTCAATTTATTTCACTAAAGAAGTGTATTTGTGTGCAGGCTTGCAGGGGCTATAAGGGCTGGAAGTGTTTAGTGTTAAACTGGGGAATCAGCTCATTTGAAATGGCAGTTCCCTGGAAATTCTTTCTGTGGACCCTGATTGACCTCATTGCCTCAGGTCTGAGTCGCAGCAGGAACTGTGGGTCCTGGTCCTGCTTCTGGAGGAGGATCACTTTGCTTCCCCAGCCAGTGGCTCACAAATGAAGTTTTGACCTTTAAAAGAGGGTCATGTCAAACCCAATTTGTCTTTTTATCACATGGCAAAACCTTTGATTTTAAACCCAGGGTTTTGAAGCTTGTCATGTGAGAAGCAGAACAGAGGACACAATTCATGCCTGCATCTGTTTGTCTTTGCTCCCCTTCGGCCCCCGTGGCATTCTCACCACAGGGGTATTGAGCACTGTTCTGTGGAATCTCTGTCAGTGCTCACGGGCAAACAGCGTTGTCCAAAAGACAAGACCCACCACCTTGGGAGAGGAGGCTCAGCTTCATGTGACATCATCTGTGTTCATGCCCTGCAATGCAGAGCTTGTGTGGCAGAGCTGTTTGCTTCCCTTTCAAGGGAGCAAAGAACTAAAACTTGTCCTCTTTTAGCATGAGGCTTAGGCAAGAAGGGGAAGTAAGATTTTGTCAGCTTTTTAGAGTGAGGTGGGAAGTCCATGGGTTTGTTTTTCCTGGTTTTTTTCTTGCCTGTTGAAGTTGTTTAGAAGAAGTTTCCTGCCCTCCTTGGAAGCTGCTTGCTTCTTATGAAGCCCATGTCCTTCCTCCTGTCCAGGACCAGCTAAAAGGGCAGTGTCACCCAGCTGCAAGTGCAGTGAACCCATTCCTCAGGCTGCCTTTCATGCTAGTGAATAGGGATCTCCTCTCATGCCAGTGGGGTTGTGGGGGGAACATCTGTGCTGCTTTGTTTCCCTTTGCTGCTCAGGCTGGGGTGGTTTGTGTGAAAGTGGTCTGCAAAGTGTTGATTTTTTTCTGTGATCTGGAAATGCCACCATAGGCTGATATTTTAGGTTGGTCAGCTGCTCAAGAGTTATAATTTAAATTTTTTTTTTAAATCAAGCTTGTTAGACTAGGCATGCTAGATAATTCCAGGCTGTGGGTCATTTCTTGCTAAATCACTGGTTTCAAGTTCAGATTAGATCTTTTCTAAGTAATAACTATTAATTATTTATTGGGGATTTTTGTAGTACAGGTAGGGACATTACCTTGTCGTATGGAAACCTTAGGGCAGGCCTCAACTCCAAAGCTTCTATTATATTGGACAAAAACCAAAGGGTTGAGGGAGATGAGGCAAGAGCTGCAAAGATAGATGCCCACAAGGAGGCAGGAATTGCTGGGATGATGTCTTGATGAAAAGGTCTTTGAATGCCTGTCCATGAGGTTTGTGCCTGGGGCCTCCTCAGCTGCTGATGTAGCTGGGATGTCATCTCCCACTGTTCTTGCTGCCTGCTCCCCCTCCACTGCCTTGAGCTTCCTGGCTGGGAGGCTGAGCTCAACTTCTGAGCTCTCTTCATCCTCTTTCTCTGGAGGTGGGAAGAAAGCCTCGATGGATCACACAGGTGCCTTTCACCCACTTGCACCTGGGGGATGGAAGTGGTTGGACTTATTTTTGGGTTGGAGGGGTCTCTTAGCAGAGTTCAGTTGGTGTCTGTGTGCTGCAGTAAGAACCAGGGCAGCTCCTGTGGAAACCAGATGGCTGCCTAGAGACATCAAGTTGAAGCTCTCCACTGAGCAGAAAAATGCAAACCTCCGTGGCCTCTGAATCTGACATGGTGACAATTCCTTTTTGTGCAAACTCGGTGAATTCTGTGCCTTTCCAGATTGTCACTGATGTTGAAGACAGGCGTGTGACAGAACACACTGAAGTTCATGCGACAACAGCCAAATTTCATTGCTTGGCACCCCCTTTTATAGGGGCTTCAAATTTCCCATGCTTACACATCTGACTGGTTGGGGTTTAACTCTGCCCAGCTCATGGCCAGTGATATGTCTGCTTTCAGGACTGAATGGGATTGCCTGGGTCCCCTGTTTGAGTTCCAGCCTATCATTATCAAACCCAGGGACTTGTTTACTTCTGTTCTCTAACGAGCTTAGGCTGGTCGAGTTGGTGTAGAGTTGTTAAGGCCAATTTATGTGTGCAGCTTACAGACCAGCTGTAGCTGTCACACCAGATTTCCTTTTTCCTTTTTCTGAGGAAAGGGTGCGTGTTTGCAGGGGGATGCACAGACCATGATTTGAACAATGATTTGCATCCAAGTGCCCTGCCAGAAGGCAGGTCCATGGACCCTTTCCCTCTATGTTCAGGCTTAGCTATCCCTGGGGAATATTTGGGGAGAAGCTCAAGTATCAGGAAAGTCCACACTTTTAGCATGTTAAAAGAATAATTGCATGAAATCCCAGCACCTCAAGTAAGAATGATGATCATAAAAAATTCATTACCTACTTACTGCAGAAGCTTCGGGACTTCCTTGAGCCTGGCCAAATCAAAGTGTTTATAGATGAAGACTTTTTCCATTTGACATCAAAAAAACAACATCCTTTGATGTGCCAAGTTCTAAGTAATGAAGTTTTTGCCCTAGAATCACCTTTATTGACTTAAACTGCAAAGTGCAGCCCCTTTAATTTGTTTTTTTTGAATTGATTTCATTTGTCTGTCTTCCATTAGCTTGATGACAAGAGATAGCAGCAGCAGCATTGAAATAATTATGCAGTTGTTATCAAGGGACCTGCACTGTATAATTTTTATATCAGGGATGGAAAGAAACCCTTCTAACATCCAGTTTTGGGAAGCAACATCTTGGCTGTGGTCTTGGGCACTGCCTTAGAAGGATTGCCCAATGATGTGGGACAGCATGTGAGCCTTCTACATGCATGAACACATGTGAACTGGCTGAATTTTTGAGCTTGAAATCTCAAAATCATATTGAGCTCTGGTCACTTAAAAACCTTTTAAATACTGTTAGTATTCTGTTAATGATTGAGCATAAAAGTTCTCTCGACAAAATCCCACTGGCGATGTTTGGTCTCATGTGACTGTGGATGGACATGGAGGACCACAAAAACCTCATAGCTGGGCTGAAGGGAGTTAGGAGTGGTGGAGGGTGATCAGCCCTGACCTGGAAGAGTTTAGAGGGACGAGAGAGAGAAAACATGCACGTGAATTGTGCGAGCCACGCAGCTTCAGAGTCACTGTCACCCTTTGCTTGCTGTTAGGCAGCTCCAGACCTGCATGCGGGAGGTGAGCTGAGTCCTGGCCATCTCCATTCCTGCAGGATTGTCCCACACGATATGGGCTGGGGAGATTTCCTGAAATACTCTGCTTTGCTCTCGCTGAGGCTTCTGAGTGAGATGGATGATGATACAGGTGAATGTGGCACGAGAAGAAGCAGATACAGGAAATCAATCCTGTAATGAGCCATGGGAGCTGGGAGCAACTTTTGCACATGGGAAATGAACAGTAACAAATCCAGGTTTTTTTGTTCACTGCCTCGGGAAGTGAGGAAAACAGGATTATGGCTGTTTTGCTGCCTGAAGCACAATGTCCTATGAGGACATTCCCCTCCTGTCCCCATTTCTTTGTGTTTTCTGAGGAACCTGTGCTACTCTAAGCTGCAAAAGGAGATGGGATTATAAATTGCAGCTAAAGCAGAAGCTGTTTTTCTCCTGCAGATAGTGTGGGACACTAATGAATTGCTTTTCTTCCATGACTCACCTCTTACTTCCTTGTTGGTGAAATGTCAGCAAATCCAGTTGAACCCTTTAATTTTTTTTAAGGTAAAAAAGCCCACTGAACAAACCCCAGAATTTGTTCTAGAATTGAATCTGGAGATAACAGCAAGTTATCCTCATCCCTTTGATAAACAGAGCTAAACTTGCAATTCTCAAGCTACTTTTGTAGGTCAGTGGAAACTGTCAGTCTGTTGAAGTTTTGTGGCACAGAAAAATAGTTTTCTGCTGTCTGCCAGTCAAAAACAACTGCAGGATCTTTAGTTCAGAATTTTCTGTTTTTCTTTGTTTTTGTTTTTGTTTTTGTTTTTGTTTTTTGGTTTGTGCTGTTGTCTTTATGATCACACATGTAAAAGTGTAAGGCACTGCTGCAGATCTCAGTGGTATCTTCATTGGTTTTGGGGTATGAATTAGCTTTAGTTTTATCACTGTCCCAATAAAGCATGATTGCATTGGCTTGCTGGATTTGGTGAGAGTCAGGAGCTGAAACATCAGCAGGAACACCCACTTTACCAAGAATAAATGTGCATGCAGGAGCAGCTCTCAGCTAACAAGGACGTGTGCACGCTTGGGTATTTTGTCTGTGACCAATTAGCATGATCTCCCTCTTGACAGTGCAATGTGTACGGAGTATTTCAGCCCCTCTGATACCTCCTCCATTGCTGCCCTACACCTGCACCCTCCACAGTCTTTAAATGGCTTTGCTAGAATTAGCTGGCACACCTAACTTTGTGTAATTCTTTTGTACAGGGCTGATAAGCCAAAGGCATGAATAACATCCCCTGTTCCATAGTGCTACTCTGAACATGTTAAAATATACAGCTACCAAAACCCATGGCACAGGATCCTCTTTTGGAGGATGTTCCTTCTTGCCACAGCTTTACTGTGGCCCACCTGAAAGCAAATGAGCATGGGAGGGTTATCTTTTACAGTGAGTCTGGTTGTTATATTGTTTAAATCCCAGAATAAGCAATTTGTCTAAAGTCATGAACGATCCTGGGGGCTGGAAGAAGCCTGCTGGGTCTGGATGTGCTGTTCTGCATAAATGGAGAACATGTTTGGGAGTCCCATGTTGGGGAATATGTCCCCACCTAAAAGGAGATGTGTTTCTTCCACACTGGTGGGAGCTGTTCAGTACAGCTTGAAAGTGTTGGGGAGAAGCTGGTTGGGTATCCTGGGGTTTCCCAATACTGGTGTTTCAAATCTTTGTGCCTGTGAACCCAGAGGGGGGCTGTGGAGAGAAGCAAAGTTGCTTGTGAGATCCATAATGTGGGAACATTGTATGGACACCTGCTTTGGAGAAACCTTGTAAATATGTTTGCTCTCTTGGGTCCCTGGCCTGAAACACCATTAGCAGCAGAAGTCCTCAAGGACCTTGGTTTATCTTTTGTGCTTAGGAGTTGTGTGAAGGGATGATAGTAAAAGTACTGTTGGCAAGTGTTCCCTCCACCTTCAAATGAGTTTTGCTCCGTGAGAATGTGGAGGTGCTGTCTTTGAACAGAGGGGCAACATAAACCCAGCCATTCTGTATTTGCTTGGAGCAATTCTACTTCTGGTAAGAAATGCTCAGGTATTTCCATATGGTGATCTGAGGGTCATTTTATTTCAGTGGAGGTCACACATGTGATCTGATCACACAACATGGTAAGTTGAGTTTCAGGTAGGATGCACCAGTAATTTGAAGAAGGGTGGAAAATGCTGCGTTTTCTCTCTAAGTTAGGGTTTTCTGATCCTGCCCTGCTGGCTTCCTCTTTATTTTGGGTGTGTGTTAGAAATGGATGGGGTTTAGATAAGTCCTTGCCTTTTGCTCAGGCCTCTGGCAGCAGGTAGTCGCTTTATTGAGGTGGCCAGCACCCCAAAACCCACTCTGATTCACAAGTTCTTTAAAAATGGGTGATTCGGTCTATTATAGAATTAATTATTTATTTAATAGACACAAAACTAACAGATGTAAGACTTAAACTAATACTACACAGGAATAAGGACAAAAAGAGACCCCTAGTAGATGTATACACCGTGGGGTTAAAGCTACCTATTAATTTTACAGCTAGTGAAGAAATAATATAACTTAGGATTCAATGTGTCTTACTGTCCAGTTGTTGGTGGGGCACACATGGAGATCCTTCCTCTCAATTCCCAGGAAAGTAACCACGGAATCTGCGTCCAAACTCTGGGGAGAAGTCTTGAATGCTTGTCAGGGTGTGTGTAAGAGGCTTCTGCCTCTGTGATAACTCATATGTCTGTTATAGTTTGTAAAACAGTGTCTTTCAGTCAAGAATATTTATCTCTTCCCACATCTGCTCTCCAGACTAAGATGTTGATTCTCAGCTGAGGCCTGAGCTCTTTTGGCACCAGAGATGACTCCTGGCTGGGCCTTTCAGCCCAGGTTATCTCTTTATGCACCAACTGTCTGGGTGGGGGGGTTAATGTCCTGCCACGGTGTGCAGGGGAGCTGTGTCCCCTCATGGCAGAGGAAGCAATGCTTATTCTGCATGGAGAGTCCAAAACACAGAAAAATTCTTTTCTATCCAGACTGTTTACTGATCCTGCAGCAGCAAGCTGCCTTTGATCCTCCTGACTAGAATGATCTTTGGGGAGAACTTTCCAGGGCCTCTCTCAGGTTTGCTCACAGCAATGCAAGACACGTTTTCATCTCACAGTGACAGCTTAGCAGCAAAGAGCCTAGGCTGTGCCAGGTCTGGCAGCTCTGATCTTGGTGCTGCTCAAAAGATCCTGGGGATTCATGTCTGGTTTACCATTTTGTGCAATTTACAACTGTCCAGGACTAAAACTAGCTGATGACTTTTCTGTGGTTGCCTCTTAAGGATGGAATCTCTTTTCCCTCATTAATGGCTTTAATGAAGTACATATGGCAGTGGATACCAGACAGCAGCACTTGTTCTCCATGTGGCAGACTCTGATTGTTCATGCCAAGCCCACAGGCTCTGCACTTCTTGGATGGTGACCTGTGCACCCTCCTTGCTCCTTCTCCTTCTTGCCTGGCCAGTGTTCCTGGGTTGTACACCTGTGCCTGCTTTCTCATGTTCAGTGGGACTAAGACAGCAGGTCAAATAAGTTTTGCATTTCCCCATTTTCTGTCTGTATAAGAGACACTTTATAATTTGCTCATGGTTTTAGGTTTGGGCAATGCAGTTATTACGCCCAAAGCACATCATAGCTCCAGTTTGCTGCCTTCTGACTCTTGCCAGAGTGCTGGTCATGGGACAGGGAGGATTTGGGAAGAAAAGCTGATAAATCATAAATTCCTGTGCAAGATGAATCATGAGTTACTACCTCTTTCTCAAACATGTAAGTGCAAGCTGTTGCATCAGTGCCAGTCTGTGGCATGCAGGAAGAAAGTCCCTTTCAGTTCACATGTACAGATGGGCTCTTCTGCATCTGTCTTTGGGCATCAGTTGAATTTACAACATAATTGCATATTTTTCCTGCTTGACCCCTGGAGACTTTACTTATTTGATCCTCGTGTACTGGAATGTGCTCCAAGGCAGGGGTGAATGGGAAGGAAAAGAGTTCTCTTGATTGTGGTAGAAATTCAAATTTTTTCATCCTACGTTTTATGTAACTCTCACCTTTCTGGCATTTTGCTGCAATCTCTGCTATGGAAATAAATTGTGGGGGGAAACTGAGCCTTCTTCTTTGAATGCCAGGGCTTGCCAAGTTTTCCAGTCTTGTTCTTTCCTCTGGGCTCTGACCTTACTCCTTGTTCTGGCAGCTCTTGGCAAACCTGATTAACTGCAAAGAGTGTCTGTGGCTGGATCTTCATCCCGCATCCGTGTTTTTGCCAACTCAATCAAAACAAAGATGGGCTGAGATTAGCACCTTGCACTCTTCCCAGCACTCTGGGAACTTAGAAATTAGTTGCATTTTTGATCATAATTAATATAGGGGCTTTCTTATAGACCTGTGCTAATTGTGTGCAAGTGATTTTGGAGCTGTGCTGAATCTCAGTGAGCAAATGACATCTGTAGCAGTTTTTTGGCTACCAAACTGAAGACTACACAAAGTCTGGCAAAACCCCTTCTATTGGGCTTTTTTTCAACTTCAAATGCTAATATGTCAAAAGTTTTGGTATACTTCTAGTCCTGCCTTGCAGTATGTTTCCTTCTACCTTGATACATCCTGATTCATAATCTTGAGTTTTCATCAAAGCAGAGGCTATCTACTGTTTTCTTTTTCAGTGTAAACAGTAACTTGACTATGTGTATGTATATACATTTTATGTTTATGTATGTATCAGTAGAAATGTAAGTTTTCCTGCACAGATGCCACGTTGATCATGTCAGATACTGACTTGACAATTGTGTGCAAAAACGATGCTGAACAGGTGATCCTAAAGAGAGAGGCAGCTCTGTTGTCTGGCAGCTGTTCACCTGGGGCAGGCTGAGCTAGGAAAGTCCCCTGAAGCATTGAGAGCAGTAACAATTAAGGCAGCAGAGAACAGCAAGATATGTAAGTATGTGTTGATTGTTTTATTTTAAAAATTTCTGTCTCTGCTTTTATCCTCTTAGACTGTTTTGGCATGAGACATGTGTTCCGGTTACTGGAGGGTGCAAAATTATGAGGGGAGGGAATCAGTGGCCGATTCAGGTCCTGGTGGCCAGTAAACAGGATCTGAGCATGGCTGGAGAGACTTAGGATGAAGCATTTCCACCTCAGGAAGTGCAAGCATGCATTCTGTTGTCCCTCAGCCTGTCTCTGCCCCTTCTCCCTGACTTGGAGGCTCTTGGGAGAGAAATTGGTTGAGGTTTGGTTGCTGTGCATCCCTCTGCTGCCTTCAGGGTTCTGTTTGTTCCAAATGCCTCTTGTGCCTGTACTGTCCCTAGTCAGTGTATCTCTTTGCCAGGAGGTTGGCTTTTGCTTTAGCGTGATTTGCACAGCTTAAGCCCTTTCCCTGGCTCTCCTTTCTTTTCATTTCCCATTTGTGCCGGCTCTCCGCTGAAGCGGCTGCTGTCAGCACACAGTGGAAAAACACCGATCCGTGAGAAACGCAGCACAGCATATCAGCAGGAATTCCTGGGCTGCTCCTGGGCTGCCTCTTTGTCAGAAGAGCTCAGCCATGTCTTTGTTTTCTCGCTAGCGAGTCAGAGATGCTGCAGGTTTGTTTGGAGCTTTACTCATCTTGTTTGCTCAGTAACCAGGGCAGTTGCCCATTGTTTCGCTTGCGTTTTTGTTGTGTGCTTTTGAGTGCCGCGGGGCACAATATCTTCGTGCCGGCAAGAATAAGTTAATGCATCTCTCTTAGCCAGCAGCCTGAGGACTGAAAATTTCTGATTTGGGCTGCAAAAAGGGAAGGGAAAGGAGCTGAATTTTCCCCAGCAATGCAAAAAACCAAAATTCAGCCCATTTGTTTGAGCTGTGTGGTCCCAAAGGGGGAACTCTGGTCTGGCGCAGACAAAGGATAGTTGATTTTTGTAAATTGGTGCCGCGATCATTTCAATCTGGAAGGAATAAACATGCAGACAGTCTGGCGGTGACTGGGGGTGAAGGGCATGTGACCTACGAGGTGGCGTTCCTCTCTGATTTGTGTAACAAAGAACCAGCCTGTGCCTGTGGATGCCAGCAGGATAAATATACTAATTTCACCAGTGGTCCGTGTCAGTGCAGCTGCATGAAAACTGAGCTGTCACTGGAGACAAAACTTTGTCTGTCCTTTGTTGTCATGTTGTGAAAGCCGGGGCAGTGAGATGAGGGTGAAGATGAGCAGCCCTGCCTGGGCACCCCTCTGGCTGCAGAGGCAGCTGCAGGCATCAGGGCACCGATTCCTGCACATGCAGAAGAGTAAATGCCCTTGATCACTAAAAAATGGGGAGGTGGGAGGAGAAAAAAAAAGCTTTGTTTTCTCAGATCAGCCCCCTGTGGAGGCAGAGAAAAGCCTGCCATAAGTTAATGGACTACTTTCATAAATGTGGGAGCCTTGTGCATGCAGAGTGGCTCAGCCTGTCTGAGCTGATGCAGCTGTCAGCCTGTTTGTCTAGAAAATGCTTTTCTGAAAGGTATGATTATTCTAGACTGTTGAGCAAGTTCTTCTGTGTGAATGCATTTAAACAACACCAGTGGTACATGTGGAAAGATTACAAACAAATAGAGAGGGGGCAACATTTTTGATAGCCTGGGGAGGGCAGGAGAGGAGGTTGTGCTGCCTGCACAACAAGGACACCTGTAGTGTCTTCTGAACTGCTCAGGTCTCTCACCAGCCAGTGTGACACATCCTGTGCAGGTGTGCTCTTTTTGGGGAGACTGCTCCTGAGCAGTGAGAATGAGAGCAGTGTGAGACACGGGGATAGATGCATTCCCGTGTCTGCAGGGCCATGCCCTGTGTTTAGGTACTCACAAGACATTCTGGAAAGGTACTCCTTAAAGGCTTGTCTTTGGCCCTGGGAAAGGAATCCTTCCCCAAGCACCTTGGGGTGTGCAAAGCACCTCAAAGCAGTGCTGAGGTCTGGCTCTGTCCTCATCAGGTGGGGAGGAAATTGGCAGCAGCCTCTGGGGATACCCTTTGTTTGCTTGTGTTATTAGCAAGGAGTGAGGAAATAATGATTTATTAATGCTTCTGTGATTCTCCTACACCAGGCTGTGAAGGAAGAAATTCAGTTTCCTGGCTGATAATCATGGCTCTAATTGAGCAGTACCATGTTCTTTGCAGAGCAGCTGGCCTGTGGGTAGCCCTGGTTGTCTGATACAGTGCCCCATAGCCAGTATGGCCTGTGGTCACCAAGGGTCACTTCTCTGCTCCTCCCCTGGCGCTGGCCATCGCCAGGCTGGTGGAGACAGGCTGTGTATAGAGCCCAGCATTTCTCTGCTGCGGTGTTTCTGATTAAACCAGAAATACCTGATAGAGGGGTGGCAGCCACTCCTTTCTGGGGTGAAGCACCGGTGGGAATGTGTTATCAATACCTCAGCAAACACTCCTTGATCTTCCCGGTGTGTTGGGCAGAAGGCTGGTGCCTCTTGGCCCCGGCTGGGGCACCGTCACTCCACGCTGACCAAGGAGAGCCCTGAGCTCACCGTGAGGGCCGGCGCCTTCCACCGCCATTGCTGCCTGTCACAGCCACGTTCCTGCCCTGTCCCTGCTGCCTTTTCTGCCTTCCCAGAGTGGCTGGCATGGCTGTGCCTGTGCCTGGCCAGCTGGTAAACTGGTGAAGGACACAGCTAACAGCTTGCATGCTGCAGTGGTTGCTCAGGGCTCTGCCAACCCCCACCGTGCAGTCTCAGTAAATCCAGCTGAATTCCTGGGCTTTGCTTGGTACATCTCCTCTGACAGCCCTCTGTACAGCAACGCCCTTTTCATGCATTCCCTTGCTTCCATGTGAGCCTGAGCTTATGAGCAGGGTTTCATCTCTGTAGCCCATAGGATGGGGCGGGACTGCAGCCCAGGACTCTGCAGGACTTTGGAGCACCCAGCTCCTGCCTGCACTCCAGGGCCCTGCTCTTGCTGCTGCTTTGTGGCCTCTCTCCTTTGCAGGCCGTAGAGCTGTGCCTGGCCAGGGCTGCCTGTCAGTGGGTGAGAACCCCTGCCTGCCTGTGTCCCAGCTGCCAGCATCCTCGGGAGCGAGTGCTGGATGCAGGCAGGATTCCCCTGTCCTGCAGAGTGATTGATCTCCCTGGATTGCATGGGGAGAGCAGCGAGGCACTGCCCAGAGCTGCTGTGAGCACGTAATCCCTCGAGTCCTAGGGAGGAGGAGATCATAGGTGAGACCTTGGCAAACCAGACTTTTGCCCCCTTGCAATCTGTGCTCATTTCCACTGCAATGTGCTTTTTCATCCATCCCCCTTTAAACAAAGCAGTGACATTTTGGTTAACCTGAGGAGTGTGCAGATTCCTTTGAATCACACAATCTATCCAGGATATTGATACTTATTTTTTAGCTTTATGACTACAATGCAGGGGATCCCTGATGGTGGGTGTCCTACAAACCCAGAATGTGAGGCAGCCCCGGTGCTGAAGACCCTGCCATTTCCCCCCTCACCCAACATGCACCCTTCCAACTCAGCTGAGCAAGGGAGATGGTTTATGAGCAGCATCAACAATGTCATAAAGTGCAAGTAGCAAGTTAATGCTGCTTTTTTATTCCAGCTCTTTGACAGGGCCTTGTTAATAGAAGGTTGGGAACAGAAGCAAAACAAAAGGGCACAGCAGCTAAAAGCCAGTTGTCACAGCACTGCTGCATTAGTGTGAAAATGCTGTGTTTTATCAGAAAGGAAGCACCCTCTCCATAATAAATGGCATTGCACAGCAAGGAGCAGCTCCATAGGAGCACCTCTCCTGTGGAGGCAGGCTGAGACAGTGGTATTGTTCATCCTGGAGAAGGCATTAGGGAAACCTCATTGCCTCCAGTACTTAAAGAGAGTTTATAAAAGGATGGACAATGACTTTTCACAGTGGCAGGTAGTGCTAAGACAAGGGGGTACGGTTTTAAACTGACAGAGGTGAGGATTACATTGGATGTTAGGGGGAAATTCCTTAACTGGAGAGTGGTGAGGCCCTGGAAGAGGTTGCCCAGAGAAACTGTGGGTGCCCCATCCCTGGAAGTGTTCAAGGCCAGGTTGGACGGGACCCTGGGCAGTCTCGTCTAGTGAGTGACATTCCTCCTCATGGTAGGGGGTTGGAATTAGGAGATTTAAAAGATCCCTCCCAGCCGAACCATGCTGATTCCAGCCTGTGGATGGATTCCTGTGGACTGTACTGATGTGCCCTCTGGAAGAGGGCAGAGATGCTGAGCTGTTCAGTAGGATTCAGTGCTCTGTACTGCTATCTTCCCTGGGATGATCAGACTGAGAAACGGTTTAAACCCATGTGGGTGAAAGTGTAGAAGGCTGGGGAGGATGGGACTGTGGGGGGACTCGTGGGAGTGCAGGAGGGCAGGTGGGGTGTGCAGAGGGCAGGGTTCTGTGGCACTCAGAGCAACGCTGGCATTCCCCTGGAGACAGCAGGGCTGGAGACTTCTGCACTGCTCCCCTTTTCCAGAGAGAGCATGCAGCTTGCTGTAATTTTCTCTTATCTTCTCAGAAAATGAGGTGAATTCACTGA
The DNA here is from genome assembly GCA_013400585.1 of Chloropsis cyanopogon. Lineage (NCBI taxonomy): Eukaryota > Metazoa > Chordata > Aves > Passeriformes > Irenidae > Chloropsis > Chloropsis cyanopogon. The sequence continues at coordinate 94,653 of WEZZ01030788.1, forward strand.
AATAACTTGCTGTTCCTTCCAACCCTCCTTGGAATGTGTTCAAGTACACTTTGCTCCGTTTCCTTAGTTCTGTAGTTAGAGGTGATGAAATGCTCCGTAGGCCATATCCCTAGGCCACATGAGGCTGCTTGGAGGTTTCATCCCAAAGTTGAGTTCTGGGTGTTGGTTTTGTTCTTGACCTGATACTTTAACTAACTTGGTTTTATTTTTGGTTTTCTCCAGTTGCTCTTTTCCCTATCTGTCTTTCTTGGGAAAACAAACCAACAAAAAAAAATTCCTCCTAAATTTTTCAAAGCTGAGTATTGCAGAAGAGGCCTTTCATCCACACCCTGGTTTTTTCCCCATAGTCTGCAGTAGCTGTTAATTCACATTTGGTTAAGCAATTAACCAGGATATAAATAATACATAGCATGTTATCAGGAAACTGCATGCCAGTGTTATGGAGGCAGGCACTTTTGGCCCTGGCGGGGAGGGCTTCCCTTCTGTGCTCTGCAGCCCCCTAAGGCCAATTAAGGTGCATCCTTGATGAGAATCCAGTCGCTGCTTGGCTGGATAAATGGTTGCTCTGATGCAGGGAGGGGGGCCAAAGCAAGTGAGAGAGGGGTTTAGTGTTCAAACAGCTGCAGTGAGCACTGGAGTGTGAGCATTCCCCTCCGCCCCTCGTGCACGGGCTGAGGCTGGAGCAGCGGGACCGAACGGATGGTGCTGGCACCAGTGGCAGCTTGTGGGTCAGAGACTCAGCAGCGTGTCCTTTGCCTCCTGCCTTAGTCTTGTAAAGGTCTTTTCTCCTGAAGGCATATCAACTGTTGATAAACAAAGCCTTTTAGACTGTCACAAGTGTAGAAATCTGCTTTATCTTCCTGTTTGCCTTCCAGCCTTCTCTGGGAGCCCAGGGAGTGGTCTTTGGTGTTTCTTTTTTCAAGGCTGCTGTTTATTTTAGCTGCAGTAACAAGTGCTAAACCAGCTGGCGGGAGGAATAAATGTTGCTGTGACAGCTTGGGTGGAGATTTAATAAATCCAAGTGCTGAGTCCTGCATTTTGGCCACAATAACCCCCTGCAATGTTATAGGCTGGGGTCAGTGTGGCTGGACAGTGCCCAGGCAGAAAGGGACCTGGGGGTGCTGGTCAGCAGCTAGCTGAACTTGAGCCAGCAGTGTGCCCTGGTGGCCAAGAGGGCCAATGGTACCTGCCCTGGATCAGGAACAGTGTGGCCAGCAGGAGCAGGGAGGTCATTGTTCCCCTGTACTGGGCACTGGTGAGGGCACACCTCGAGTGCTGTGTCCAGTTCTGGCCCCTCAGTTTGGGAAGGACCTTGAGACGCTGGAGCACATCCAGAGGAGGCAACGAGGCTGGAGAGGGGCTTGGAACACAAAACCTGTGAGGAACCACTGAGGGAGCTGGGGGTGTTTAGCCTGGAGAAAAGGAGACTCAGGGGGGACCTTATCACTCTCTACAACTTCCTGAAAGGTGGCTGTGGTCAGGTGGGGGTTGGTCTCTTTCTCCAGGCAGCAACTGGCAGAACCAGAGGACACAGTCTTAAGCTGCATTAAGGGAAATATAGGTTGGATATTAGGAAAAGGTTTTTCACAGAAAGGGTGATAAAATACTGGAATGGTCTGCCCGGGGAGGTGGGGGAGTCACCTTCCCTGGATGTGTTTAAAAAAAGACTGGATGTGGCACTCGGTGCCATGGTTTAGTTGAGGTGTTAGGGTATGGGTTGGACTTTATGATCTTGAAGGTCTCTTCCAGCCTAGTGATTCTGTGATTTGGAAAAGATGCTTCAAGTTACAAAACAAGTATAAAAACCATCAAGAAAGAAGTGAGCAAAAAAAATAAAATCATTCTGAGCCGACAGACTTTGGAGACCACCAGATTTCAACTATCACATTCACAGTTGTGAATTTGCTCCACAGGAAGGCAGTAAGAGCAGGAATAATTTGGTTTGGGATAAGCTTGGCTTTGCAGTGGAATCTCAAAACCTCTCTGCAGCAAGCTAAATTTTCAAGGCTGCTGCATGGTCCTGAAGCTTTGCCTCTGGTCTCCCTGTAGGGATCATTGGACTTTGGTGCTTTTAACAGTGACTTTCTTTTCCAAACATAAACTCTGCGCAGTTACAGTACAGTATAAGCTGTGGTCTCTCCTGCCATAACCTCTGGTACAAAAGGGCCTCAGCTGAAGGGCACAGTAACTTGTTGGATGTTGTTTCTCAGGTGCTGGAGCAGGATGTGGTTCTCCAGTCCATTGACCGTGCCATTGAGGCTGTGCACAATGCAGCCATGAAGAATGGGGGGAAATACAACCTGGAGCAGAGAGATGTCCTCCAGTAAGTACAGTGGGCATCTGGAAGAGCTGGCAGATGGAGGGTGGTCACGGTGTCATTCTGTCCTTGGGGGATGTTGGATGCCGTTGGTTTGAGCCCCTGTGCTGCAAAGTGCACTCAGAGAACTTCCAAAGCTGTTTGAGCTGCTGCTGCTCCTCCTGACAACTGTGTCCAGCAAAGTAGAGCTTTGGCCTTGCTCCTCTAGCTCTGTGCATGCCAAGAAGAGAAGACTCTCAGCCACGCTGTAGGCTTGGAGGAGAAATCCAAAACCTTTCTGGCTGCATTTTCTCTGCTTTACCAGCCAGGAATTGTAGAGGCTTTTGGCATGTGACACAAGGTATTTAATACGTTCTCAAATAGTTGCTTGTGAGGAGAATTTTTGTTTTCTCTGACGCCTCAGACTCTGTGCTAAGGCATGCTGGTTTAATCTTGGTTGAATAGCAGTTCTAAAGTGCAGGCAATTTCCAAAGCTTGCAATCCAATATGTGACTCTCCCCCGAGGAAGAGGCATTTTTCTCCAGTGAACTGATAAATAAATTATGTGCTTTTGCAAAGCCTCTTCCTTCCTCCCCCAGAAGTGCTTCCTTAGTTGTTAATGAAACTGGAGCTGGTGTTCAGAGTAATGTAGCCCATTCTGGTATATATAGCCCAAATGCAATAAATCATTAAAAAATAATTTAAATGTTGCAGCATGGTCGCTCCCTTGAGCTTTGCTCTTCCTGATGTCATCGTTCCGTTTCAGAAAACTGATCCATCACCGGAAGGAGACTGTGTCCCGTAAAAGCCACTCTCCCACCCCGCAGGGGACGGTGATGACTCAGTCCTCCAGCGATCACCACCTGGATGTGTCCCGGCAGCCCAACGGCGTGTGCCGGACGGGCTACGAGCGACACCACAGCCTTCCCAACACCGAGTTCGAGGGGGAGGACGAAGGTCTCTATCAGGTAACAGTGCCTGCACACTTGCTAGGCTCCTCCTTTGGTGGTGTGGTGTTTCTTGTCCTGTTGAATAAAATGCCTTTGCAGCTGGAATTACAAATCAGGTGTTTGTGCTGCTGGCCTGGGATTGCTGCAGTGTGAAATGTTGGCGTCTCTAAGAAATCTGGAGCAGTCCCTCTGCCATTTACACTTGTCATGCTTTTCGGAATCCTTGAGGGTCCATGGTTTTGTGGTAACATGAAATCCACTCTATACTGTGTGACTATCTCTTGGCAACTTTCTAAAAGAGTTGCAGGGTCCCTGGAGAGTGCTTTGAAAAGCAGTTTTGAAATGAGCAGTAGAGCTCCCTCCAAGCACTCAGCACTGCTTCATTCCCCCCTTGTTATGTCTGCACAAGATCATTAGTCCTTAAGCAGGTTATCTGCTGTGGTTGCCTATTTATACTACTCAAAACAAAACAAGAAGCCAAAAAACCCCCAAAGATCCTGCTTTGTCTGAAAGTTGCTTATCATGATGAATTAAGGGGAAATTGCAGGAAATAAGATTTAAAGCAGATCTTTTTTTGTCTCAGCAACATCCAGTTCCGAGGTTACAGTGTGGCATCAGTGAGGCTTCAAAGTAGCAGCCCAGGATGAGGCTGTGGCTGCTGGGGATGAATGATGTGCCAGGTTTCCCTGTGTAGGTGTAGCTGGATGTTAGGGCTAAAGGTGCCAAGCAAGGATAAGCGTGGAGATTTTTTATTCCTCCTACAGATGAACACATGCACTGTAATTTTTCTTCATCTCTCTGGGCTGAGTGTTTGGAGGTATTGTGTTTATAAGGCACTGATCTGCTGTCACCCCTAGCAGATGAGGCTTGTTTTACACTTGAAGAACTGTGAGTTTGGGGAGATGAAAGGTAGCTCTGGCTCACTCTGGCTGAACACAGTAATTCCTACAAACCCCATTTTTCTCCTCAGTATTCATTTCTGTTCTTTGGCAGTCAGACTAGCTCCATTCTCAAGCCTGTGCATTATGGGCTAAGCAAATGGAGCACCTTACAGCCCATTCTCCATGCTGATTCCCTGTCTTTATCTGGTCTGTGGTTTGGTTGCTTGCCAAAAAGGAGGAAGACGAATTTCCTTGGCTGACAAAGAACTGTTTCTGTCTGGGTGGCACTGAGGATGCAGTTGAAGAGCTTCCAGCTTAGCCCTGTGCTGAAAGGGCTCCTTGAGATTTTAACAGTTTGGTAGATTTCCTGAGGGCTTTGAAAATACAAAGTGGAGGAAGCAGCATTGCTTTCTTCCACTGGTTATGCAGTAGCCTAAGAGGAGACCTACTGAAATCTAAATTTTCTCACTAGCTCCAGAGGAGCAGAGGTCTTGGCATGTGCTTTTCATTGCTTGGGATTTTCAAGTGCATTTACTGTTTGCATCTGAAAACCTAAGCAAAATTTGAGGTTTCCTCTCAGTGGTTTTGCTCCCAGGACTGAACTGGCTGCAGTAGTTGGTGAGGGCATTTGTGCTTCAGCTCCTCCACAGTCAGCATAAGGTGGGAGGCTGGGGCTGCTGCCTTACCAGCTGCCAAGGGTGGAGGTTGGGCTCTTGGAGTATTTTAGTCAGTCTGCTGCATTTGTGCATGCTCAGTGAATTTGTGATGCTCATCTCCAGAAACCTTTGCTACAGACCAGTGTGTCTGGCTTGGCAGAGTTTGCCTGGAGGAGGTGGTGGGTGGGAGATTGTTCATTTGGTTTACTGTTTTATTATTTTGCTTAAAGGGTACTACTATAATAACATTGTTCCCAGGAGTAAGAGTGGTGATGTTCTCTGCCTGCTTGGCTGCAAAGGGAATGGGAATGTTGTGATTAAGTCAGCTCTTGTCTTTGAGCAGCACAGGGAGCACAGTCCTTGCAAAAGGGTAAAGGACAGGCAGCAGATGTGTAAAATCTGTGGATCTGAGGAAGTTCACAGTGCCCTGATAGAGGCCTGGGGAAAGGGAGAGTTTCAACACACGTACAGTTGCTTCTCTTTAAACCTTTGGTAAGGTCCCTCATCTTTTCCCCTCTGGACAGGTGGGATCTGAACTTCAAGGACTCCTGCATGGTCACCTTGTGCATGGCAGCTGCACAGAGGAGGGGGGGTTCCCTTTGGGGGTTTTGGTGTTGTACATCCTCCTGTTGGCCCCAAGTGGTGGCTAGGATGTGGGGTGGAGGGAGGGGATGGCCATCAGCTCTCCTGACCATGCAGCTTGGGCAAACACAGGGAAAGTCCTGTGATGCTTCATGTTCTTCTCACAGCCTCTTGTACTGTGCTGTGTGGCTGTCTAAACCGGCAGGGGCTGAGCTAGCATTGTCTGTACATCTATTAATTTAAGCACTAGCCTGTAATAACTGTGTTAAACTTGTGTGGTAAATTTGGAAGGGCTAATGAAGCCATGGAAATACTCCAGAATGACCCAACCCTCGCTATCTCCAAACAATGTCACGCATCTGTGCTAAGCTCTGAGCCTGCCTGTCTGCTAAATCCCACGGCCTCAGTGATGGTGGCTGTGCCATGCCAAGCAGCTCTGACTCGTGCTGTCAACTCCAGCACTCTGCAGACAGGGCTCTGCTTTTAGCACAGCTGAGCTTTCTGGATTTGGGGCCAGCCTGCCAACCATGGCAATGCAGAGACCCCTCCTGATCTGCATGACCTCTCTCAGCTGTGCAGTCTCTTTTTGGACCAACACAGATAATTTTTGAAGCTGTATGCATGTATTGGATGGCATTCCACCCAGAGAACAATGTGGGGTGGATTGACAAGAGCCGAGTGTGCAGGCACGCAGTCTGCAGCAGTGGCTCGTGCTAATTCACCGGCTGAAGGTGCTTGTAAAGAAGTGACTTTTTATGTGACATGGTATAAGGTTGGATGTATTTGGTGTTGGGTGGGAAAGGGACTAAGAGATTCTTTTTTAAGTCTTTGTGCAAACTGCTGTCTTCACTTGTCTAGTGGATCTAGACTGTGAGCACATTGTCAGCTTTCGGCATAGAGTCTTGAATATTTGAGGTGGCTTTTGAGGGTGTTTTATTTATAGGAATAGCTTTGCTCCCATTTCAGATGAAGTTTTTGCCCCTCCTGGATCTGGGGGAAAAAAATACATTTTTCATTCTCCTTCTACTGAGCTGACATAAGATAAAGACCCTTCAGGGGCCTGTCTCAGATTTTCACTCTGGGGTGGCAGAGCTCTGTGCCCTGTGTGGTGTTTTTATAGGTCTATTCAGCAATAACAGGGCACAGAAAAACTTCTCTTCCAGGGCTAAACAAACCTGGAAAATTTTCACTTGTGATGGACTGAATGTCATTGTAGATCCAAATGGTTGAAAGCCGGGTTATCCAAGGCGTTCAGACCATCACCTCCTTTCCCTTCCTGTGCTCCCCTAGGAGGTTTGGCCACAGACAGTGGTTGCAATATCCCATAAAAGCAGAGGCACATTTGAGGCAGCAGGCTCTGAATTTCACCAGTCCTAAGAGGTCCTAAGCAGGGTCTCCTGGCCCTGAGCTGCTGGGCTGTGGGGACTGGTGTAGTAATGCAATGTGCTCCCACCTAGCTTGGCTGCTGTGTCCAGTGATGCCCTGCTGATCAGAGGTTAACCCTGAGGCTGCACCTCAGTGGAGTAATTGTGAGTGAATGTGATATTGGTGATCATGGTGTTTAGATCTGACAGGAAAAGATGAATGTAGGAGCCTGTGTCTGGGGCTTGTACACTGCTGGCTTGGCAATCCTAGAAGAAGAGACTTGCACGAGAAACCCCAGATGTGGAGAGTTAATGCATCTCCCTGGCAAAGCTTTTCCCAGTGCATCTTGCTGTAGGTAGCATAGTATTGCACAGAGGGTCAAACCCTATTTTCTCCCTGCATGAGCAGAAATAGCTTTGAAAGCATGGAAAAGGCATTTACATGTTTCCAGTCCTTGGCTTTGTCTTTCTGCAGGGGTATTTGTAGCTGATGTAATGGATCTCTCCAGAAGAGTGTGTAAATACACACTCTGTTTGCAGCCTCTGTGGAGCTATTGAGAGTAATGTGGAGACATGGTAAGTGTGTGGGATTGCATTTGGAATAAAGGAGGAGTAAATGCTTGACAGGTCTACACGACATATGTGCCATGTGCCTCTGAACACAGCAATTAAACAAGGGCTGCTTTGCCTGTCACAGGGAGGGGATGAAGTCAGTTTGAGTCCTGCTTTGTTCTTCTAGGAGGCCGCCCATTAGCATCTGTCCTCCTGAGAAAACTGCCCCAAATGACAAGAGAGATGTAAGGACAAATCTACACATGCACGTGAGAAAGAAGTCTTCGTAAAAGAGAATATCTTTATTGACAACCCCCTTTGATTTGCTCTGAAATCTTTCCTCACAGATCCCACCACAGGCTCGTCGCGCTGCTCCTGTCACCCCCCCACCTCCAGAGAAGCGCAAGAACACACAGATTGCTGCTCCCATCAAAAGTAAGCACAAACTGCTCTCCAGGTCTTGGGCATGAAACAGACCCTGGGTGATGTAACAGCCATGAGGCCTGAGTGCTTCTGCTTCGTGCTCAGATGAGCACCCTTATCCATTCCCTGAATTCCAATATGGTTTATATCCTTACAAATATATCTATAAAATATATAGAGCCTAGATTCCTGTAAGTTTTAATGCTAGTGATCCTGAGCTGGTGACCAGTGCTCCTTCAAGCCTGTTCTGATTTGGGAGGGTCTGAGCAGCTTGTGGATGGCTGCCAGGTACAGCATCCCCTGCTCCTTCAGTGCCTGTGGCCCTGGGAATCAGAGTGCTCTCTAACTCTGCCTGCTCATGTGGCTAGTCTGGCTAGTGCACAGTCACTGGATTTGGATCCTTTTTCTCCCACAGACACTGTGGCTGTCTCCCAACAAGGCAGAGGGAACATTCCCTTGCAGTGTAGTGTGTGATACTTCACCAGGGGAGCTCACTGGCTTTTAGTGTGGTCTCAAGTCTTGGTTTGACTCCCAATCTGTTGTGCACTTTCTTTGTACAGTGTTTGTATTTCCATGAACTCAGTGCCTGTAAGGAGCAGTAATAATACCAGGGACACATCTGCCTAAGTGCTGCCCACAGGCAGAGGAGCAGCTAGTGAGAAACACCTGAGAGCAGGACCATGGGGTCAGGGCTGGAGCTTCTCCATCTCCAGCGTGGTTGGCTGACAGAGTAGTGCTTATCCTTCTGACTTGCTGCCAGCTTGCCCAAGTGCTCTGCTGTGCTGTGACAGTGGTGCCATTGGTGACAGTCAGCCCATTTCAAGCCCACTCGTGTCCCCTTGTGTGGAGCAGGGCAGAACCATTGAGTTGCAGGTAATTGAGACCTGGGACTAGCACCAGCTTCCTTAATGGTACTTAATGGTATTGAGCCATTTTTCACTGGAGTAGTGGGAGTTTGCAAAGGTCAGTTTCCTTCAACTCATTATTGTCATTTAATGATTCATGAATGGTCCTCTGTGAGGAGGAGGAAAAAGAGGGATGCTGAACCTGTGTGGGAGTGAAGGGCCCAGTTTTTCTGCCTAGCTGGTGTTTACTTTGGGAGGAGTGGTGGATGGGCTAGTGGAGGGCTCCAGGCACTGATGGAGCAGGAAGGGTTGGAGTTGCCTGCAGAAGGGCAGCAAAGGCATTTCACATCAGTCCCACTGCTCCTTCCTTTGGGCATGTGTGTGTGTAACTGCCTTCCATGAGAGCTGAGCTCCCCATGGGGTACAGCTCCTTCTCTTCCAGCACTAACACCAGCTGCTCTTGGGAAGCTCCAGCTAGCCCGCTGTTTGTCCAAGTAATTGTTTTCATAGTCAGGGAGGAGCTGGGATACGCTTCTGCCCACTAGATACTAATGGATAAGATTTACCAAAACTATGTGTAAGACCAGGTTAAAGGAAAGAAAAATCTTAGTATCTCTTTGCTTGTTGTGGATTTTTTCCCTTGGAAGGGGGGGACTCCCAGTGCTAGAGCTAGTCAAATCTAGAGGTGGGGGGAGAAATACAGTAGAGCAGACAGTCTGGAGGCTAGTGAGAGCAGTGGGTGCTAGCAGGGCTGCAGGGCTTGTGATCAAATGTTGGGAGAATGCTGAAAGGGACGTACTAAAGAGGTTTCCTCCACTGTCAGTGCTAACCGTGAGGTCTGTGCAAGAGGGAGGTGCAGGCTTGTGTGTGAAGCCTTCTGTGTCTTGTAATTCTGAGGCACCATCTTTCAAAAGTGAGGGCTTACGTCCTTAACACAGAAAAAGCTTAACCCAGGGGGAAAAGACTTTTCTGTCCCTTAGTTCTGTCCATCTCTCCCTCCCTTCCCCTGTGTAAAACACTAAGCCTTTTGAAGGGTATTCATCTCAGCAGAGTAGCTTTCCCCTTTCTAAAGAGGTGATTGTGTGGGAATGCTCCAGAGAGAACTGGTACAATTTTGCTTTGAGATAAGTGAGGCAGGAAGAGGAGTTAAACTGCTCTGGTCGAATGCACAATGAGCCTTTTAATGGACTGCGCCGTAGCAATTTGGGTTTTTTCTCTTTTCCTTTGATGCTGTTGCTAAGGCATGTTTAATTGTTCCCTTTCAGATGCTGTTGAAATTATTCCTGGGTCAGCTTCTAGTGCCTCCTCTATAAGCACGACATCCCTGGATACCTTGTACACTGCTTCTTCTGTATCCGAGACCGCTCTCCCGACAGCCACCTCCAGTCCTGCCAACACTCCACCCCCCGTCCCGAGCCGCAGTGTCCACACCACCATCACACGCAACTTGGACAGCGGCTCTGTCAGCCACTCCCGGTATGGGACTTCCCCAAAGGATACCAGCAAATCTCCCCAGTCCAAGAGGGCTGCCCCAGCACCGCCAGCTGATGGGGGGACCCAGAGGTCCCACAATGTGGATGGGGAGAAGACTTCTCAGGTAAAGAAAACTGCCCCGCCCACCCCTGGAAGCCTGGATGCCTTCAGCAACCTCTGCCTGGAGGATAAGAAGGCAGCCGGGGTGGAGCCGCTGCCAGCAGAGCCCAGTGGCCTGGTGGCCTCCGTGCCCAAGACAATTGGTGCCGAACTGATCGAGCTGGTGCGCAGGAACACCCACCTCAGCTACGAGCTGTCCCGCGTGGCCATCGGCATTGTCATCGGCCACATCCAGACCTCTGTCCCTGCCACCAGCAGCATCATGGAGCAGATCCTCATCTCCGTGGTGGAGAGTAAGGTAACGTGTGGGAGGCTGCAGTGGGGCTGCTGCACACCGCCTCTGAGCATCGAGGACAAGGTGTGATGAGCTCAAGGAGCTCCTGATGTTTGGGATGAGAAATGCAGTGAGAGCAAATAGAAAGGTGCTAGATGGGAGTAAATATCCAGCCAGAGAAACCAGGGGTTTAAGGGGTTTAAGCCAGGTCCTAATACTGGTAGCAGCAAAATGGAAAACAGGTGAGTTTATTCCCCAGATGAGCTGCAGATGTACAACACAACCTTGAGCTGGAGCATTATCTTGAGCTTTTCTAAATAAACCTTATGTCAAAATAATCCTGTATTTCTCCTTCTGCATCAGTCGTTGAAATGGTGACGTGCACCTGGGCAGCCCTCTGCTTTAGCTGGAGGATAATAAATTTCAGCTCCCGCTTGCTCAGTGCAGCCCTGAGGAGTATGCATCATATAAACGTCTAAGATTGGAATTCCATTGCTAATAGCAAGATAATAATGAACTGTTCAGAGGCATTTGAATATGGAGAACTAATGGCATTCAAATTTTATATCAAATCATAATCTGATTGACTGTTTGTACTGAATAGAAGGCCCTATAAGCAATCATCAAGTCTCTGTGGCCATAACCCAGTGGTTAATTGCTTCCTTCTCCAATAACAATGCCCTGTCAATGTGTGATCTAGATTCAGCAAAAAAATGTAGCTGTTTCAAGCAAATGTTCTGGCTCTGTCTTGCCTGCTGAGAAGTTCAGTTTTCTATATTTGCACCTTGTCCAAGGTTCAAATATTATTTTTATCATTAATACCTGTACTCAGGATACAATAAGCTTAATGCCACAGAAGTTATTTAATGCCAGGTTTCTGCAGAGGGGATTTGAAAGCCTCAATTTCATGGCCATTGCTGCAGACCAGCCTGAAAAGGATGGGAAGAAAGTGGTGCTGATGCAGGGAGGAGTAAGGATCTTCTGGTAACTGATATATCTGCCATCTAGGACATCTGTGGGATTTTAAAATGACCAGTAATGTATGGAGACACAGCAGAAGATTCTGCCCCATCTTAAAATACCTCATCATACCTATCTTGAGCAGTATTGCTTTCAGAAGGAGAGCCTGGGTGGGCTTGCACAGTGCTCAGGTGTAAATGTTGTAGATCTGGTGTGCATTTTTTCTCAGTGTCCCACACAGAAGATCCAGCTCTGCTGATAGTGGGGGCCTGGTCCCAGGTGAGGTTGTTCACCTGGTGTAGAAGACTGGCTCTGACAGTTGGAAGGATGGTCACGTGTACTTGTGGGGTGGCTGCACTACTGTAGCTTCACTGGTGTGGTTTAGTGGTACAAATTATTAGTGATGCCTTTGTGTTGTTCATTATACCAAATCATTCCACAGTCTCAGGGGTTTCTGTGTAGAATTGTTGCTGAGTTGTCAGTTCTAGGTCAAGGAATTTTTTTCTTTAATTTTTAGCTTCTGAAATCCCTCTACTCCCCAGTCCATGCAAATGCATGGGGAACTCATCTCTTGCATATTTTTCAAGGTTTTCCTTTGACTCCCTAAAACAGAGTGAGATAACAGCTTTGATTTAAAGCCTTGGTCTGCTCATAGTAGATATATACCTGCTTCAACCTTTTGTATCATATTCTTTAATTATTTATATCCTTTCTATTCCTTTTCCAGTCTTAATTTAAAGTCAGCTCACTGGTTTACTAAATCAATTCCAGAATCCATTACCTCACTTCTATCCCCGGTGCCTTCTGAAGGTTGAATAGTAATTCCATCTTATTTACCTTGCTGCTCCTCCAGTGTGGAGTCTGTACAGGCACGTGGGTTTTTTAGAGAATACAAGATGCTGGGACAGCAGCCTGCTGCTGCTTTTTCAGAGGTAATGTAAGACTAAGTTGGGGGAACAGCAGAGACCAGGGGGGTGCTGAGGAGCTCACACCTTAGGAAAGATACTTCAGAGGTACTGTATTATTTGGGATCTGCAGGAGCAAACCTGCCAGGTTGGCTTCCCTGTGTCAGCATTTGGCCTGGCCTTGGAAATGGTTCCTCTTCTTATCCATGAGCTAGCTCCTGATAAATGTCACAGTGACTGGGTGAGATGCACAAAGGGACTGAAACCTCTTTTCAAAGGCAGCATTGCAGTGACTGTCTAAAATGAAGCTGGCTTTCATGGGAACTCGTTGGGAATTTGGACAGATATAAAGATGCTCCCTGGTCTTTGGGCTTCTAGAGAATCACTTGGATTTGTAGGTTTTGGTGATCTGTGATTGCCTTCAGCTCTGTTGGATTATCTCCTGTCTGAGAGGAGGGGATGTCATCTACTGCAGATGTCATGTCTAAGGAGGTTGAGTTTTGCAGATTCATTAAACTTAGTGTGAGACAAGCAGAAGCCCAATGCTCAAGCTAGTTGTACCTTGAGAGAGAGAACTCAGAAACCACTTACCTGCTTTTTATTAAAATCACATTGCTGTGTTGTAGTTTGACTCAGACCTATCTTCTGGTTGCCTTAAATTTAAGCTTGAAAACTGCTGACAAAGATGTGTAATGTAGATTGGTCTTCTAATTGAGCCCAGGCTGCTGAGTGGGGTCAGACTATTCCTGGATATGTTGGAGATGGAGGAACAGGTCAGAAATTAGGTGTGGGAGCTGTGTTTCTAGAGGGGGTTTCCCTTGTAGTGCTGAGCTGTGACCTGCTCCCAGCTGCCCATCACCAGCACCTGTTGTCTTCAACAAGCTCTGATGAACCTCATGGCCAATGTGGCTGAAACCCTCTCCTTCCCCTGAAGCTGCCTTCCTGTTCATTCACTCATTCAGTTTTGCTTAAAGGAGACTTGCTTTGGGGCTGCTCTGGGGCTCAGCTTCTCCCCAGGGGAGCTCTGTCCCCACACCTGCCAGAGACAAGGGAAGGTCAGCAGGGTGAGTGAGTGCTTTCAAGGCTGAGTGCTTTGGCTGGGCTGTTAGGGGGACTCCTCCTCAGTGAAAGAGTGTGACAAAAGGGAATCTGGAGGGTGGGAGGAATGCCTGAGTGCCTAGGCTGCCCTTTCCCTTGGTAATTTCTGGTAGAGCCTTTATGAAGGTCTGCAGCAGTCTTTGCATGCAGCTATCCCAGCTCAGCTGTGGATGGTTCCACTCCTCCAGAGAGCTGCTGAGGACATCTCTGGAGCCCTGAACAGTCAAAGCCGCAGAGACCTTCCTGAGGCACAGCTAACATGGGGGCTAAAAGCCAAGTGCTGCTCTCTCCCTGTGACACCCACAGGTCTGTGCATGGCTGACATTGCCTCCCTGCAGAGCTCACCTGCCCTGGACAGGGCTGTCAGCTGGGAGCAGACCTGCTGCTGCTGAAAGAGTGTGTGTGAAAGGCCTGCCCCGGGACATTTGGCTCAGCTGAAGTCAGGCATCTCATTTAACAGTTGCTGAGGAGTGTAGAGCTCTGCATGTGTTGGGACCAGTGTTAGCTGTCTGGTTTCTGTGGATAATGTTGTGACAGTGGTTTGCTGTGCAGAGGTTGGAGGAATTCCCAGAGCAGTCCCCATGGAATATGTCTAAAACCTGCTATATGATTTTGGGGCTCATCTGGAGGGAAGATGTGTGTACCCTTGGTACTGGTGATCCACTGCACTTGCTGGTGGGGTGGGTGGGAGGGAGGCATGGGAGTGGGAAAAGAAGAAATGGCCAGGAGAGCAGCTGGGTTTGCATGGCAGGTGTGGCTACCTCTGAGCAGTGTGGGTATGATAAAGTTCCCAAAATGGTTTGGGGCTGCTCAGGAAGAATGAAATCTCTGTAGCAGCTTGTTCTGCCAGGCTGGGAGCAGGGAACTATTTGAAGCAGCAAGATAATGCAAAGTGGCATGTTAGAAATACTGAAACCTCCTTCTGCTTATGGGCTCTCCAGCAGATTCCTGGAAATGACCATATGATGACGCTGCAGGTTGTAGTGGCTGCCAAGATGTTTAATAAGCAGAGACCTGACCCTGGTGATGGGAGGGTCGAGAATTGTGCTGAAAGTGCACTGAGACAGTGTGAGGTGTAGTTACATGGTCAGCTGGAATAGCTCGTTTTAATGGATTGATCTCATCCAAGTCCATCCAAGCTTGATGCTCAGTGGAGTCATTAAGGGCTGCAGATGAAGGATTGGAGAAAGTAGATTAGTGGTAAGAGGCTGAATAGAAGGATCACTAAAATGAATACTCATTAAAATGGTCATCCAAAAAGAGTCCCAGCAGTGGATTGAGGTAGGACTGGCCCTGCAGTGCTCTGGTGAGGAGGATGTGAGCAAGGCACATAATGGAGAGCCCTCTCCCAAGCAGCTGGGACACTTGAGGACAGGCAGGTGACACTGCAGTGCTGTAGGTCCTCCTAAGGAGACGCAGGGGGATGGCAAGATAAAGTGAGTCTCTTAATGTATTTGCTTCTGATAAATCACCATTCAGAGGGAAATTCTCATGTTTGTTCTCAGCTCCTTGAAAGCTGTTGTGCTCTCTTACAGCTGGCTACCTGCTTTCCTGCTAGGCCACCCACAGCTTCCCAAAATTTCAAGAGTGTACGGAGGCTTGTGTTAAACCTGCATGTTTCTTCCTTCATTACCTGCCTGACAAAAGTTGTGTAAGAAGCAGCAACAAGAAAACTTCTTTATTTTATAACTGAAGCATGGACTTGAAGTCCTAAATTAATTCATACCCCAAAGCAAATGAGTAACAATTCTGTCTCTAATAAAGCAGGCAAGACATTACTGTTAAACATGGAGTGGTTTCCCTAGAGAGAGCTGGAGGGTGAGGATAGGCAGGAAGGGTGCAGCTCCTGCCCTTGGCCATCCATGTGCACGTGTCACAACTGGCACAAGACATGGGCTCGTGTCTCCATACAAAATCTTTCTGCTCTGCTCCCAAAGTGAAGTCTGCCTAAAGGCTTGCTGCCCCTGCCTGCACAGCCAGCCTGTTGGAAGGACTAAGTCTTCTCTGAGGTTCCAGGAGATGTCCTGGCTGGTAAGTTGTAAAGGCCTTTTCTCACTGAGTGATCATGACTTCTTGCTGCATGTGGTAAGACAGCCTCATCTAAAACTTTTTAGGAATTTGGCCTCAGTGAGTGGGTTTGCCCTGTTGTTTGAATTTCTCAGCTTGGTTCTCTTCCACCTCGCTGATCTCCTGCTGCTTGTTGTCACTGCTGCCAAACCCTTGTGTATGTAGTTTAAACTCTTTCACAAATTAGTCCTTGCCTCTCTTAATGGTGCCTGGGCACATCACCTATGATCAGCTCAGTTCCATGTACTGAACCCCCGCTTCTTGCCTTGCTTTCAGGAAACCAAGTGATTCATGTGATATACTTAGGTCCTAGAGGCTTATCCTAAATCCCAGAGCACAGCAGCTGTTCAGGTGGGTCAAATGCACCCTCAGCACTCCCCTCTGTCTTGAAGGAGAGGGAGAGCAAAGAAAAGGCAACTGAAGAGTGAGACCTTCATGGCAAGGGTTGTGTATGAGGCAGAAGTGATGGGGATGCAGTTGACAGCAGTTTGAGAGTGGATTGTGTGCAGTGAGGTTTACTGAGTGGCTGCACACTTCAGAGCTGTGGTGAGCAGTGGAGCTCTGCTGTTTAGAATGGAGCAAAGCCAAAGCAGCCCATGATGAATTGGTTCCTGTTCTTGCTGCAGAGGATCCAGGCCTAGAGCAGCATACAGGTCCCTGCTCTTGAGCCAAGAATTCAAGGCAGATCTGTCCCTTTCAGGCTGGAGGGAGTGGGCAGCAGAGGGAACTTCTCCTGCCTCGAGGCCGCTGTGCAGTGTGGTGGTCTGCTGTCCAGGACATGTCTGATTTACTGGGGCTGCTCAGCTGCTGCCTGGCAGTGGTCCTGGCCCATACCAGGCTGGTTTGGCTTTTCCCATTCTCAGGCTGATTTCCAGAATCTACGGAGGGTAGAGGCTCCAAAAGTATGAGACCTGAAATAGCATGTGTCATAAACTTACTGCTTTTGTGCTGCCAGCTCTTGACTGAATGAGGTCAGCTGCCAGTTGTGAGACAAGATTTCAGGAAACAGGCACCCAAACAACAGCCAGCTGTCAGGGCCCCACTAACCAGTGGTTTTGCTGTTGTGCAGAACCTGAGTGCGGGGCTGCCCTCGGGCCAGATCTGCCACGACGAGCAGCGGCTGGAGGTGATCTTTGCCGATCTGGCCAGGCACAAGGACGATGCTCAGCAGCGCAGCTGGGCGCTCTACGAGGATGAGAATGTCATCTGCTGCTACCTGGAGGAGCTGCTTCGCATCCTGGTGAGTCAATTCCTCTCTTTCCAGGAACCAGACAGCGCTGGGGAAGTTCCTTTGTTTGACCTCCTTCACCCCGTGTTGCCACTGGATCTGCTGTTCCAGGGGCACAGGTTTCTTGTGCATCCTTTACTGTCAGCAAGCCCTGCCCTTCTCTGTGGGCTCTGCAGTGCTCTTGAGCTGCCTTTACTCTCCATTCCACCTTACAAAGCTGTTCTGAAAAGTGTTACTGACCTGTTCATGGTAGTTTTGGTATTTACCTATCACAAGAGGATATAAACCTTCACCTCCAAAAAACCCAACCATCCACAGAAAACCTGGAAGTCTCTGGTGGGGGTTGTTGCACTCCCAAGCCCATTTAAAACATCTTCCACTTAAGATACCCTCTGTTGCTGGGAGGTACCTGTGGGGTTGAGCTCATTAAATGCAAAGAACGTTCTTTGGTTGCCTTGAAAGTGAGTTTTAAAGCTGTTTTTGTGAGAAAGTATAAATCATCTCACTCATCTCTGCATACAGGAGAGGAATATGCCCATGGTGAGCAGCAGTGGGATCACTGTCCCAGAGTTCTCACTAGTACCTACAAGGCTGTCTCTGTCCAGGGATGATTTGGGAACTGCCCTCAGTGCAGTGACATGGTCTGAGTTAGGGGTACAGGTGTGGGGTTTGTTCTGTCCCTATTTTATAGTCCTGCCCAGCTCTGGAGAGAACAGGAGTACAGGTAAATTTTCTGTAATAAATGCCAGGGTCTTTGTCACTCTGCATACAGCCTGTGGTGCCTTGCTGTGGGCCTGCAGAGCAAGGCTGAGTGGGATTTTGTGCAAGCATTTCCTCATAAGTTAGGGGGGGAGAAGAGGTACTTCTCACGATGGGAGCAGTGCTGGAGCTGCCCAGTGTAACTGTGTGATGCTCTCAATCAGGTGCTGTTCAGGTCATGTTTCAGGTATTTTCAGCCTGAGATGTGCTCTATGGCAGAGGTGTTGCTCAAGAACCCGCTTTGATGGTGAAGAGTGATGATGAAGGGTGATGGTTCTTGACCTGTTTCTGTGCTCTGCCTTCAGTTTCTTTGTGAGATGTTGGGGCTACTGAGATCTGAAAGGAAGTGGACTCCCTCGAGGTCCCTGCAGCAGGCACCTTCTGCTTTGATGTGTCACTGGGTTACCTGTCAATTCCTTCTTCCAGACAGATGCAGACCCAGAAGTTTGCAAGAAAATGTGCAAGAAGAATGAGTTTGAATCTGTCCTGTCCCTCGTGGCATATTATCAGATGGTAAGGTGGCAGAATGCACCAAATCTCTTTTTAAGATTTCCCTGAAGGTGCCAAAGAGCAGGGTTGGCATGATGAATGTAGAAAAGATGTTCCCCTTGGATAGGGCAGTTCTGTGGTCTCACTAAAATTGCAGCATATCCCTTCTGAGTGCTGGCTAATGTCAATGCTATGCATGAAAGTTGTGTGAAAGAGCAGAGGATGCTGTAGACTTTGTAGCAGTAGGTAGCACTTGGCAAGGGTAAGCTTGCTGCTTTTACTGGCCCGTTGAGGGACAGCATTGGCATCACTGGTATCTAGAGGAAGGATTTCAGAGGATGCCTTGGGAGATCTGACAGGCTGTGATTGCTCTTCTTTTAATTGATGCACTCCCGTGCATTAGTAAAGAACTTTGGTTAGGAAAGTGGGTAATGAGTAAAAACCTTGGGAGTGGGGAAGGAAATCAGTTTAGAGGAAGAAATGGAAGTTTTGCCTTAAACATCTATGTAGTGTTGCTTTGCCCCTCTCCTTCCTGGAATGGTCTGTTGTAGGACTCTGTGGGAGTGAAAAACTTGTCCCCAACTTGTCTCTAAGGTCCCAGCTACAGCACATCAAGTCTTGTGGCATTTTGCTTTCATCTGCACTTCTGTGTCTGAACCCAGATCTGAGCATCAGGGGGCTGTAGGAAAGCTGAGGGCAATGGGAAGGCAGGCTGGGCATAAGAGAGCCTGCTGACTTTCACTGCCTGCTCTTCTCTTACCACAATTCCAAGGAAGCCTGGCCTGGTAGGGAGCAGTTGGGTGTCCTGTCCTGGCTGCTGTCATGCCTAGTGCCAGGGCTTGGCTCACTTGTGTTCTCTGAACCCTGGAGTTGTTGGCTGGGGGTGGAGTATGCAGGTTACCTCAGCATCAGAGCTCCTGCATGGGAGGTGCAGGCTGAGCATCGTCTTTGCTGGAATCCTTGCATGTCCCAAAACTTTCTGAAGAGAGCTTGCAAATGTCAGGAAACCTTAATCAGAGCAGTGTTCACAAAATCTCAGTATGCTCAGAGAATCCTGGCTCCCCAGCACATTCAGTCTCTTTGCTGGGGACAGGCATGGGTTGTTGGTGTGTGAATGATGTGGGACATCTCAGATCTGAGCTCTGGCTGCCACATGCCCTCTGAGCACACGTGCCTACAGCCCGTAGCCAGCCCAGTTGTGAACGTTATTGTAAAGTGAGTCCTGTACAGTTGTTAAAGGCTTTTAGAGCTTCTGGGTTCATGTCACCCTGGGAAGGTCTGCGACTTCCCAACAACAGGAGCTTCTAGAAGCTGTGTCTCTGCCTCAGAGTGAGCCCTCCTCCAGGACATGGTTTGATCTAACACGTTGGTTTTGCAGGAACACAGGGTGCCTCTGCGCCTGCTGCTGTTGAAGTGCTTTGGAGCCATGTGCAACTTGGACGCCGCCGTTATCTCAACGCTCGTGAATTCCGTGCTGCCCATGGAGCTGGCCCGGGACATGCAGACCCACACACAGGGTGAGCCACAGCTGCTGTTCCCACAGCCCTGGCAGTCTGTCTTCCCTTTTCATGATTTCAGCAGCAGCAGTGCCCCCCATTGCCTGGCAGCTCTGCATGCCCAGTGCTCTGGGGAATGGTGTCTGGTTTTAAAGTTATTCAGGTTATTACAGCTGTAACTGGGCAATGCACAGGAAGGGATGTTTCAGTCCAATGGTGTGAGGCTCTCCAGCTCTTGAACATGCCATTAATGATCTGTGCCACTTCTTGTAGATGTCTTAAAACACATTTTGAGTTGTTCCAGTTTTGTTTCATGATGCTGACAAAATACACTTGCAGATCTCAAGGAAGATCTCTGCAGTTTCTTAAAGAGTTTTTTCCAGCATTCTGTACCCAAGTTTTGTGGTGTTTCATTGTGGTGAATGGGATGTGTGCTGGTTAAAGGAAAGGGCCTTCCCTCCACCTCTGTGCCAAGAGAGATGGTAGTGCTGTTGTTAGCATTGCAGTCCTGGTCCTCTGCAGGGTAGTGCCATGGCCCAAGTTTTCCCAGCACTTTGCTTTCCATACTCAGGTTTTGCCCTCATGTTCCTTCTACTTCACACTCCTCCATTTGTTAGGATGACCTGTCCCTGCTCCTAAAGGAATGTCCTTCATGCCCTCAGAGCTCCTGCTTAGCCCAGTGTCCTTAATTTCTGAGGAGCCAGAAGCACATGCTGGGAAAAAGCCTAAGAGTAAGGTGAACCTGTAGTAATACTCCCCTGGAGTTACCTTCCAGCTCCCCACATGTGCCTGGTCCTGGACAGTCACAGCTTTGCTCCTCATTTTGAAGCCAACCTGTAGGCCACCAGTGCTGGCAGTGGCATATTTCCCTTAAAAGGACATTGAAAATCCATTGTCTTGTGCTAACTGTGACCCACGATTAGAGTAGCTGTTGAATGACCACGTGGATCAAATCAGAAGAGCCTGGTGTTTGCAGCCTTGCTGCCCTGGTTGCAGTCAGTTTGTTGTGGGTGTCATGAAGCTGTGGAGGGGTATAATTTGGTGATGAGACTGTGTAGGGGTTGCCAGGTCTGCAGAGAACAGGGACTGTCCCATCCATTTTATGTGAGCTGAGTAAATGTCCTAGATGACCACTTTGAGCTTGCATAGCAGATGTTCCTGTCCCCAGCATCCCACCACAGGCTGCCAGCCTGACTGTGGCAGCATTAACAGGGCTCATCTTGTGTCTGGGAGATGAAAATCCAGCCTGGTGCAGAAGGCTTTGCACTTGTCTCTGCTTAGATGCTTTGAAGTGCAGGCATTTCAGAGGTGAGGAGGGTGGCATTTCAGGGCAGGGGGAAGGGCTGGTGGTGTGGGACTGCAAGGATTACTCCTGTGTTGGCTGTGCTTCCTCTTTTGTTACTGCTGCTTATAAATTCTGTGCTGTGAACCTACCACACTATTGGTGTTTAGCCTGGTTATGCCTGAGAAGCATCTTCTCCAGGCTGAGGTTTTAACTGCCCAAGAAGCAAATGCTACTTGGTTATGGGACTGTGACCATGCTCCTGCAGCAGCATTTCTCCTGATTTTGTGCTGCCAAAAATCAACTTTATTGTGCCTCCATCATTCATTCACAAAGACTGTCTCCAAGTGAGCATCCTGTGCACCTTCCCAAACAGGGTTCTGTCTCCTGCCCTGTTCCTGAGCTGTCTTAGTGCAGGCAGAGTGGGCTGGTCACCCTTTTTACTCCCTGCCTGCTTGCAGTGATGCTGTGTTTTGCCCAGGGCTGTGTCATCCCAGACAGCAGAGCTGATTCAGCCTCGTGGTGGGTATGGAGCTTTGAGCTCTGACCTGTGTGACTTCTGCACACCCCTGCTGATCTCCAGGTAGTACTTAGGCTGGGCCTGTCTCTCAGCAAGTCTTAGCTCTGCTTTGGGGTCCTAAAAGCATGGCAGTGGAAGTGGGTGAGAAGTGGCTCCACTGTGTCCTCTGAGCTGCCAACCTGCAGCATCTCCCTTTCCCTAGCATCATCTCAAGGTGAGGGTTTTTTCCCTCCTTGCTGTAAGGTGGTCCAGTTGGAGGGTGAAAAGCTGCTCCTCCTTTGCTGACAGACCACTCTGTGGATACAGGAGCCTCACAAATCAGTGTCCTCATCCTGTGCTGCTTTCCTTGTGCTCAGCTTTAGGGTAGGCACTTGTGCAATGGCATCTGTGCATCATCCAGTCCTCTCAGCCTCCACAGTGGGGCTGCAGGGGGGTAACCACCTGTGGCCCAAATGTGTCTGTCCTTCAGAGGTGTTTCAGGGCATTTGTAGTTCCCTCCTGCCATTCTGGTGCTTTGCTGCTTCATGTGCTGCCAGCAAATGGCAAGCTTGTGTGAAAACGTGACCTTGAATCCTAGAACAACTTGAGCTTATTTTGGTCCTAAAAACTGGGGAATAGCAGCTGATCCGTGACATGCTGTGGAATAGCTAATCCCTTCTGTGGGTGACTGCAGCCAGAGCAGTCAGTGCCAGCACAGCACAACTGGGGACTTGGAAGTGGCTGCAGCAGCTCTGTGGGATCCCTCCTGGCTTATTATTGAAGAGCAGCTGAGGCAGAAGCTCTGGCTGTGGATGCTGGGTGCCTTTGGTGAGAAGGACTTTACCCTGGGACTGATGCAAGCATCTTGGCTGCTGGCCAGTTCTTCTGCAGATGTTTGGGTCTTACTGCTTCTGGACAGCTCCTTCCCTCTGCTGCAGCTGGCCTGCACATCTATCCATGTTAGAACACCTTATAATAAGTCACAGCAAGACAGAATTAGCCAGAACAATTCCAAAGAAAACAGACAGGGATAATCCAGTCTGTAACCGTGACTTTGTTGCAGCACAGTTTACATGCAAGTCAGCTGTCAGGCTCTTCTGCCTTCAGTCAGAGACTATTGTGTCTGCTCCCAGTGCCCACATTTCACACTGCTGTGTTTAGAAGGTGGAAGCAAGGTTTTCAAAGGCCTCTGAGAAATGCTTTTCATACATGATTGCAGTTTCTCACCACTATCTCAGTAGTTTTCAGCAATGCAGGCTGGTAAACAAACAGCTGTATCTCTCCCACCTGTCATGGCTACTTCAGTGATGCTTATCAGTCTGTCCTCAGCAGTCCCTCTGCTTCAGGAGAGCTGCATTGATACTATTTAATTTCTGACAGCCACTGGTTCTGCTCTGTAAGGTAACAAAAAAAAAATAATCTGTGGTTTGACTGGCAGTCACTCTGTTCTTCAGCATGGTGAGTCTTGGAGTCTTGTCCTGCTGCAGCTGGGACATTCCCAAAAAGTTGTAGAGCCTGTGCAGTGTGAGTGTCCTGCGTTCATCTGGATTTGCCCCAAGTTCAGGTTTTGGCTGGTTTCAGCATTCTTTGATTTTATCTGATGACATCTTTGATGTCATCTTTAGGGAAATACAACAAGATTTGCCTCCTAGTCATGTAGACCACTGTCAACCATGATGAATGGACATCAGTTACTGACAGATGGACCAAGGAGGTATGAAACTAGTCTCTTCCTTCCCATCTCTAGTCTGTTCCTCCATATTTGCTACTGCCATGTTTATCACTGGCTTCTGGCTCTCACTTTATTTCATTGCTGCTGATGTGATGAGAGAAAATGTTTTGTTGACAAAAGAAAGCCTTTCTAGGAACATGAGAACAGCAGCTCCCTGTGTCTACCTTCTGCAGTGTCCTATCTCAGACCCAGCTCCTGTAGCCATGGAGGAAAGAATGAAGAAATCATGTGGTGAGCAGTTTGTCAGATCCTGCTACAGTGTGCTTTGGCATCACTGTCACCTTATAGCTGAGAACTTCTTATATAAGAAGTATGAATTATATTTAAATCATGAAATATCCTCCCTCTCTGTTTACAGAGAGTAAACAGCAGTTTTCAGCCTTCCTTTGCTGCCACATGGTCTACAAACTCTTAATCTTGTTCATAGTGTAGTATCTGGTTAAGCTGCAAATTATCCATTTTTACTCAGAGTACTTGCTGATTGAAGACTGAGGCAGTGTGTGGAGCTGTGACAGCGTGTGTGTGCTTTGAGTGGAGAGGCTTTGCTGACAGAGCTGACTTCCCAGGGGCCAGGGGGCTGGAATGACTCAATGGCATTTTCCCCCATGCTGACAGAGAGCTGCCAGATGCTGCAAGTCCTTTGGCCAAGTCCAGGAGGATGTGGTGACATTGAAGGCATCAGCCTGTGCAGTCAGAGCCAAACTGCAGGGTGCAGATGCTTAAGAGATGGGTTGCTCTGTGCATGGAGAAGTGAAATATCTTAAAGGGTTTGGAGGGGCACTGGAACTGGTGTCTATTGTGCAGGGCAGCAGTATGGCCAGGAAAAGCATCAGAGATTGAAAGGGGCCTTTTTCTTCTTTGATGAAAAATAGTTTTGGTCAGTTTTTCATAATTACACCTTCAGTTTCCTTGTGCCCCAGGGCTCTTTCTGGTAGATGAACTTTATTTAGCCAATATGTGTGGTAACCTATATATAATAATACTCATTTTCCTATTGCCTTCAGACTTGCTGAACTGGACAAGAGGCTACATTTGATGAGGGCACAGACCCTATTCCATGACTTTTTTTTTTTTTTGTTCTGCAAATATCTATTGAGAGGTATCCATTAATTAAAATTCAGGAAAGACACTGGCAGGGGTTCTTTGGAGCATTCATATATAGCTGCTGCCAGCAAAAATTGTGTTGGACTAGCAGGCTGTGGGATGTATCAGTGCTGGAGATGTGTGGCCTGGGAGGTGGGCAGATGCACAGCCTGAGCAGTGATCTGGTCTCCCCAGGGACCTTTTATACCTTCAGGCAGAGCTGAGGTAGCAAAAGTAGAGCAGTGCAGAGATGGTAACAAGCAGCCTGGCTGTCTGGGGGTGGTGTTGGTTGGAACAGGCAGTATTTTGAGCTGGCCAGATGGATGCTTTTTCTGGGTTCAATAATTACATAACTATGAGATGTGTCCTGGGACTGTGCAGGGGAGGTTTTTAATTATTCAGATCAAGTTTGCCCAGATCCTCTGAAGTGGAGGGGGAAAAAATAGAGGACTCTTGTTATGATTATTTTTAAATTGCTTTGGAAACACACGGCACAGAAGGCGTGTGGTGTGCTAAAATGGGGAAAAACACACTTACTGCTCAGTCAGTACAGGAACGAGGAGCAGGCTGATCAGTGCTGAACCTGTATTTAATATGTGACTTCCCAGCTGCAGCTGGGGAAAGGTTTCACATCCTTGGAAGAACTAATGACAGGACCTTTGTCTTGCAGATCACCAGAAGATGTGCTACTCTGCACTGGTGCTGGCCATGATGTTCTCCATGGGGGAGCCCCTGCCATATCACCACTATGGTAAGAGTGGGCTGTGCTCATTGCAGAGCTGCTGGTGGGATGTCTGGGGCCTGCTGCCAGACATGGGGAAGGGACTTTTCCTGGTGGTCAAGGCAGGGGACAGCTCAGTGGGAGGCCCAGCAAGAGCAGGGTCTGTTCTCTATCAATAGAGCCTAGCACTGGGCTGAGATGCCAGATTTCCAAAGAGCAGCACAAATCTGGGTTAGAGCAGTGGAGGACTGAATGCCATGCTGCAGGCAACATGGATTTGCCCATCCCTGTGACTAAGTGGCATTTTGTTTTACCTCTGGCCTGTGTGAAAGCACACACCTCTTACTTGCTGTGGAGACTGTCTGCTGATGAGGCTGAGATCCCAGATCCCTACACAAACGCCCACTAAGGCTGTCAGCTGCATAATGTGGCCTCTTTATGGTCTCTCTTCTAGCAGGATAGTGCAGCCCTCTGTAGTTCAGGCTCTTAGGGAAAGTGGAGATGATTAAGGGTATTGCAGTCAATTACGAAGTGCAAATATTCTCCCTGTTTTATCCTCTGTCCTTTCATTTCACCCAGAAAGCCCTGCTCACTTCTTCTCAAGGCTCTGTTGTATTTGGAAAATGCTGGGCTTAATTTTCCTAGAAATGCAGTAGAGATTTTTCTAAGTACCTCATCAGCAGCTTTACCTTAACACCGGGTAAACCTGTACAAGATTTAAACTGGTTCAGTAGAGACTGGAACGAGCCTCTACACCTCCTGTTTTTCTCTCCTTGTGTAACCCTGGCAGTTATTTCCTGCAGGTGAACTTATTTGCATGAGCTCCTGAGCTTTCCTAATAGCTGAATTGAAAACTGGATTATTACTAATGATCTAGATTATTAGGGTTTTTTTAAAAGAGATTCATTAAACCAGTGGCCAAGAATGCCAATCTCTTCCTATCTTGAAGCCTTCATTGGTGGCATTGGTTCTGCAACAGCTAGAGCAGGATTTGGTGTTTTATTTACTCAAAAAAATTACCAGTTGGGGTACCAAATTTCAGCAATCCCCTGCACTGTCTCACACAAAGATGCTTCAGACCAAGTGCTCTGTCTAGTCCACTTGAAAAGCCCTTCATTCCCTGGAGGCTGTCACTATTGGTTTTTAAGCATAAAAAACCAGAGTGGCTTGGCTGGTCCCTTGTTGCTTGGTTTATTTTCACTGTGCTGTAAGTGGCCCTTTCTCCTTGTGCAGAACATCTCAACTCTCAGTTTGTGCAGTTCCTGCTGGATGTGATTGAGGACGGGCTGCCCTCGGACACCACTGACCAGCTGCCTGACTTATTTGTCAACGTCCTTCTGGCCTTCAATCTCCACATTCCAGGTTAAACTGGTGCTGCTCTGCCTTGGCAGGGTTTCAGTTGTCTGGAGTGAGAGTGTGAAAAATGGGGAGGGAGAATCTTACTGGGCCTTGATGGTGCTGTAACCACCAACCAGCTCTCCTAGTCTCTGGCACTACACTGTGTTTAAATATAGTGCAAAACCCTAGAGGGAAAAATGGTGTGAGAGCCCCACCCAGCAGCTGTGGGCAGCTCAGTGGATTTGTCACTGGGCTTCCATGGTGCCCAGTCAAAACAGTTGCTGGGCTGTCCTTGCAGAGCATGAGTGGGGTTAATTTATAGGCACAGGTGACTTGGGAGAGAAGATGCTTCAGTGGGCATTTCTCGGTATCAATTCAGAACAAAAGTCTCTGCCTTCTGCGGGTCTTGGCAAAGCTTCTGCTTCCCTGTCCACACTGCCTGAAGCTCACTCAGTGCCAAGCTGTTGAGGCCAGGCCCTTCAGCATTGGCCTGAGCTGTGCTGTCCCCTGTTTGCCCTTGTTCTCTGTCCTCCCTGCCCTGCTGAGCTCCACGAGGACAGACAGCAGATCAGGTCCTTAGGGAAGAGCATCTTCCTTCTCTCTGCCTGCACATTTTGAAGCCTGTTGGAAGATTGGAGCATAATTCCTGGTCCTGCTAAGAGAGGCCATTCCTTAGGCCAGTCTCCTGTTGCTCCAATTGTCTTTAGTTAATTATTTGCCCTTGATCTACTTCATGACATTATCCTTGATTTTTTTGAGAGAGGGGAGGATAAAGCAGCAACGACATGTCCAGCAATTTAGCTGTTATTTTGTACAAAAGTTCCTAATTTCATGTGAAAGTTGATTGCACAGAAACTGATTAAGTACATCTCTGCTGCTTTCATTCATTACCCCTTCCCACATTTACCCATATCCTTGCTGGCTGCTGTAATTAGGCAGTACTGCATGACAGGCAGTGTGTTTCTGGGGATTATTGCCCACCTGGGGCATAGCTGAGAGCAGTGACTTGTTCTCTGATGCTAAGAACATGTTAAATGATGTTCACGTTGCTTATTGGTGGATTGAATTTTTTATCCCTATGTCTGCAAAATTCATCTATCATACAGGTCAGTGGTGCAGCATTAGTTCAAAAAGTCTCCTAAATGCATATTATATGGATGCCCTTCAGGATCCTGAAACACTTGGCAGCCTGTGAAATATTACAGGCCACAGAAATAGCCACACTGTGTGTTTATGTGATTGAGTGTGCACACTCACACACACACAAGCTCTGCTAGGGTAAGTGTATTTTACAGCAAATCACTCCCAGACCAGGCAAGGGGACAGTTCCTAGAAGTCTTCAGCCTGTACCCTTGCACAGCACAGTGCTGAGTGCTGGGAGAAACTTCTCTAGGATGGTCCTGGGACCCTTCTTAAGAGAACCTGTGAGACTCTAAGTTCCAGAAAGGTACTGCTGATAGGAAGGAAGAAGGTACCAAAGAATGGAGCCCTTGGCTGCAGAGGATTGTGAGCAGAGGTAATGTTTGACAACATAAAGCCTTTGCAAGGCATTTTCCCAGTGTTTGGCTGGCAAATGGAAACCCACATATGAACCAGATATATGGAGAAAGCACCAAGTCACAAGTGTTTCATGTGCTGTTGCCAGATTTATTTTACCTTCTCTCTCCCTGCCCACCCACTCTATGGCCTGAAACTTTTTGTAGCCCTGATAGACCGTGGTTCCCCAAAGCACCCCAGAGTACTGATGTGGAATAGGAGCCACCCATTATGTGTTTTTATCACCATGGTCTTCAGGAGACAAAGGGAGATGCTGAACAGGTTTCTTCCTTAGTTCCAGAACACAGTGTGATCATGACTACAATAAGCAAGCACTCCAACGTCAAGACTTTCACAGAGAAGCTGCTGCTGCTGCTGAACAGAGGAGGTGAGTGTGGTGACACTGCTACATGCCTGGCAGGGGTGCACACAGATGCCTGGGGAGACACACCCATGCTCCTTACAGGATAGGGTGTCAGGGGTGCCGGTAGCTGAGGAGCTGTCAGCTCAGGCTGTGCTGTGCTGCTTCCTGGAGAGTTTGTGAGGGTGACAGTCTGCATTGCTGAGGGTGGAGCTGCACAAGGGATAAGGTAATGGCTAATGGCATCTAGGGAGAGAGGAGGGGCTGCCATTTCCATGCTGCTGGGTCAGATCAGCTCCATCTCAGAGTGTGGACCAGCTGCCATGGGCAAGCTCTTGTCTGGGAGGAAAGCTGGTCCTGGGCCACTTCTGTCCTTGGACAGGCAGAGGACTGAATGTGTGCTGGCATACAAACCTCTGCCTGTGCTGGCCAACATTTGCCCTGGGAGACAGATGCAGAGGGAGCTTTTGTCTTCAGGAACGCTGCTTAGAGTGGAACTTTCCATTTCTGAATTGCCAGCAGAGGGTTAACCTTGTGTCTGCTTCAGGCATGGAGTGAAATGCAGTGTACTTGCAGAGCAGATTGCTGGAACGCTGGAGATCTCTGCAGGAAGAGCAGTGCCAGGTCTTTCAGCCTGTGCTGCAGGCCACTGTTGTGCTTGCTAATACCTTCTGGAGCACAGGAGCTTTGCTGCCTGAGAGAACTCACTTTGTTGAGTTGCTGGAAATAACCCATCCTGTGATGCATGCAGCTCATCTTACTCTGGCTTTAGTTCTCTTTGGGGCTGCAAATCACCATCTCCACTCCATATCAGCTTGAGGGCAGCAGGCTCCTCAGTGCTCTTCTGTCTGGCCTCCTCTCAAAGCCTTTGTTTAGCCCTTTCCCTGCCAAATTCCCTGCAGAGATCACCTTACAGTGAGGAGCTGGGAGAAGAAAGAGGGGGGCCACAGCCTAATGAAGATGCTTCTGTTTTGCCCGCCTTCCTGACAACTGCTGGAGGAGCTGCCATGGCCCAGAGCCCCTCTTGGAGTCTGCAGGGATGTGTTTTGCAAGAGAACAGGATGTGGTGGCTCATTTAAACTTGGAAGTTTCTTTTCTTGCTTCTGGGACAGTACTAGCCTGGTCTCGGGTGAAAGCTTGTATTTGGTAGAGGCTCTGATGGGCTTTTCAGGGAGAAAATGAGTGGTGGCTGTTGAGCAAAAATAGGAGATACTGAGAGGCAGTGTGCTAATGTGTTCTCACCTGGGATGGTCAGTGGAACATAAACAGTGATTAGTGCTCATCATAATGAGTTTGCTCTCATCTTGGTAGCCTGCAGAGCTGCCATCCTGATTACACATCCTTGTGCAAAGCACTGAGGTCTTTGGGCACCAAAGCTATCCATGGGCAGGGAGTGGCTGGCTGAGGGCAGGGCAGCCTCCTCTCCAAAGGGTCTAATGAAGGGAAGTGCACTGAAGGTGGAGCCGAGGGGCAGTGGGGAGCATGTGGCTCAGCACAGTCTCTCTGCCTCCCCCAGATGATCCAGTTTGCATCTTCAAGCATCAGCCTCAGCCACCACACTCAGTGCTGAAGTTTCTGCAGGACATCTTTGCCAGCAAGGATACAGCCAGCATCTTCTATCACACAGACATGATGGTCCTGATAGACATCCTGGTGCGGCAGATTGCTGATCTCTCCCCTGGAGACAAGGTGCTCACAGTAACCCATAGGCACTGGGGAAGGGAGCACAATCCCAAAGCAATGGTGTTTTTCCTGCTGGTGCAGGCAAGAGTGGAGTTCTGGGGTGGGCACAACATTTCTGGGCGCTTAAATCACCCTTGGGACCTGAGAAGGAAGGGAGGATTTATCCTGCCCGGCACACCAGCATATTTCAAGAAAGATCTGCCAGGCTTCTGGTGGTTTGCACGCATCTGGCCAGGGACCTTGGGCAAGAGAGACCCTCTGTGAGTAGTAGTAGGAGGAATCTCTCTTGTTTGGTGTTGCAAGAGGCAGGGGGAGTGCGCGTGTTCAAGGGCAGGGGAGGAGCAGTGCTCTTGCAGTGGGAAAAGCAGAGTTTTCCATAGTTACTAATGATACTTAAGGAAAAGCAGGTGCCTCTGGAGTTGTGCTCTGGTTGAAGGTGCAGCAGCAGCTGTTCCTGTGCTCATGCTGTAATGGGGGCTGGCATGCTTGTTTATCTCACTTCAAACCTTTCACTGTGCTCTGTGGTTTGTCTCCCCTCGCACTTGGCAGCTGAGGATGGAGTACCTGTCCCTGATGCATGCCATCATCCGCTCCACGCCCTATCTGCAGCACCAGCACCGCCTCGCTGACCTGCAGGGCATCCTGCAGCGCATCCTGGGCGAGGAGGAGGAGGACCAGCAGTGCCAGATGGATAAACTGATCATCTTGGAGATTTATAAGGAGTTCCCAGAAATCTCTTCTGGTACCAGCTAATGCTCCTCAGCTTGGACTGGAGTTTGAACCACTTGGATGGACTATGTCTTTTGTTGACACTTTCTCCCCGTTCCCTCCCAGTACAGCTCATACCTTATATCCCTCTGTGTGAGGCCTAAGGTTGGGACAGCGTTCACCGGCCCTTTGGAAGCGCCAGTGGCAGAGAGGGTGTGGGGTGCCCCCGGGGCTGGTGCCCGGGGCAGGCGGAGCAGGGTGGGCGCTGGCACGTGGATTGCCTGCAAGACTCAGCAGGAGCTATTTGGGCAGCTGGTGTCGGTGGGAAGGGCAGAGAGCTTGTGGGGGCTTAGCAGCCAGCATGGGGGCATGTTTAGCCACATTGGTGTCCCGAGCTCCTGAAGAGAAAGGCCTTTGCCTTAGAGTATCACTTCTTTTCCATGTGCGTCTCTCTCCCTGCAGTGACCAAGTGGAGTCCGCTGGTGGTTGGAAGAAGCTTTTGTAACATCTGTTTTGTTTCCTGCTGCTAGTGCCAATGTGCTGCAGCCCTGCCAAGGGAAAGTAGCTGCTCGCTGTCTAACGCCTCGTCTAGTGAGCCTTTTGCTCCCTCCTAGCCTTCAGCTTTGCCTCTGGGCAGCAGCCCATCTTGGGCCATGGAGGTCTTACCCCAGCAGCTGCTTTTCAACCTGCTTTCTATAGTGATGTTTAAATCTGAATTTCTTGCACACTGTGGCAGCCTAGAAGTGGCAGCCACGTGGGTGACGCTGCCCTTAGGAAGCCCTTGGCCGGACACAGCACAAAGACATGTCCTGCCAAGTGAAGCTGCCCCTTGCCACCTCTGTTGCGGCATTGCCTCGAGCAGAGGGGCTGCCCGCGGGCAGGCGCGCTCTGCTCGTGAAGCGCGCGCATTTCTTGCCTTGAGCTTCATAGCAGCTCTGCCTCGCTGCCTCCCTGTGCCCACGGCAGCGCTCAGAGGCAGCGTGAGCCTGGTGTCCAGCAGCTGTTTGTGACTACGCTAATTGTGGGGAACCCTGGTTTTTATTTCCTCTAGGTTTCTAGCAAACGGGATTAACCTGCTTCCCTGGTCCAGATAGTCACACACACTAACGTGGGTCTCTTAGATATTTGTGTGCACAGTGTGGTCACTCCCTGTCCCCAGGTCTTCTTTTGCAGTAGCCAGTGTAGGAGCTGTGAAACTGGAAATACTGGACACTGTATTTACTTTAATTTTTTTATTTTTGTTGTTGTTAGCTTGAGGGGATGACACAAGCTCTGCAGGCCTGAACTGGCCACTGGGGCAGTGATGCTTTGAGAACAGAGGGTGTTGGCCTGGCAGCCAAGGGGGGCAAGGAAGTCAGCCTGGGAATGCCCAAGCTTAATATCCACCCTAGTAGAGAAACCTACTTTTTCCCTGTAAAAATGTATGAATGTCAAAAGGGATCCTGTATTTTTTTAAACACTAAGTGTAACCTGCAGAAGAATAAAAATGTCTTAAACTGGACTTCGGTGAGTGTAGCCCTGCCTGCCCAATCCTGTCGTGGGGGCACCAAAGCATCAGGAGTGGTTGGGTGCCTGCTGCTCACAGAGGCAAAGCAGTGGGTACTGATCTCTAAATGGGGTCAATGCAGTAGTTTTCCCTCATTCAGCTTCTTGCCTTGCCTTTTTCTACCGTGTTGCTGGCTGACAGGGAAGGGTGGAGGGCAGCAGCCCTTGCTAGGGGCACAGCTGTCATTCCTGGGGCCTGCCCAGCATCGCTGCTCCACATGCAGGGTTTGGCAGAGCTGGACTCACAGTTCGCTTCCCACAAGGTGGGCACAGGCTCAGCTGGCTCCCAGCAGAGCTGCCAGGGCAGTGAGCCTGGGCAGGGAAGGGTTTAATGGTCTGTGTTCAGTGGAGAGAATCACGCTTTGGCTGCTCCCAAAGCTCAGCCTGTGCCTGCAGCTCCGGGGTGCCTGGGATGGCAGGGGCTCTGCAGTGGCAGGACAGCAGGCGCTGGGCAGAGCACTGTGTTGGCAGCAGGAGGCTGGTTTCTGCTCCTGCCTCTGTGCCAAGGGAGCCAGCCAGCCCGTGGGCGCAGCCCTGCCAGGGCAGGGGTGTAAATGCCAGGTGCAAGCTGTGCCGCTCCAAACAGGGATGGCATCCAACACAGCTACCTGCAGAATTGGGGCCAGGACTGTCCCGGCTCCTGCCTCTTTGGCCTGTGTGTCCAAAGTCCCCAGGCATGTGGCCTTGAAGTGTGCAATTTGCACACCTGGGGTCAATTGTGTCACATGAGGGCTGCCAGTGCTCACTGGTGTGTCCTCCATGGTGGCTCTCCTGGGCCCCTGAGCTAACCTCGGCTTGCTTCCGAGTGCTGCTGGGGCTTGTTGGCCCCTGACCTGCTGCTGTGGTGAGATGTTCATCTGGCACTTGCCCTCAGTGACACAGCACAGGCCTTGCTGTGCCAGGCAAACCCAGCAGTGGCAGGACCTGTGGCTCTGCTTGCCAGGAGCCCAGACTGCAGAGCTGGTGGCTCCCATTGGCATTCCCAAGCCATGGCTGTCCATGGGGCTGCTCACCCTATCCCAGCTGCACAGTAGCATGACACCCTCTGCCCCAGCACCCTGCTGCCACCGCAGCCAAGGGCTGGAGGAGCTGGGGGGCAGCTAGCTGTGGGGTCCAGGCAGAGGGATGCACCTGCTGCCCAGGAAAGGCCTTCACCCATCACAGGGAATCAAACTGCAGCATGTAAACTCACTGGCCCCAGCCTGCTGAGCAGATCCTGCTCTCCATGTAGGTGAGACACTCAAGATTGTTTGCTGTAATAATGCACAATTAGAGCAGTGTCTCCTCGTATTGGTGTTTTTATTGTGGTGCAACAGTGAGGGGTGTTGGGGGGCTGGTGTGGGGGAGTGATACATTGCCTGTGACCTGCGCTTCTGCTTTATTGTCTGCAATGATTTGATTACAACTATTTTGTGGCAGTAATACCCTGATAATTTTCTCCTCCTCCCCTGAGCTGTCAGCTGGGTAATTAGAACAAATAAACTTGAAAGCCTTCATTACTTTTAAAAAGTATTGCCTCTCTCCTGATTTGGTTTCCTGATGGCACATCCCCATTGGAGGAGGTGTGATGTATGAGCCAGCCAGCATGTTCCTGTTGCACGTGAGTGATGAGCTGCCCTCTGTTAAATGAGGTTTCTTGGGTGAGCTGTATGCAGGGCCAGGGCTGCTCTGGCATTATCCTCACAGCACTGAGAGGGCTCAAGTGGATGCCTAAAGGGTCTGTAGGGGAGAATGTAAGAGCAAGAGCACAGAACGCCCATGGCTGGTATGACCACAGCCCTGTCAGTGCTGGTGCTGGACCACCCAAGCCAGAGGTGTTTTGTGGTGGTTGAAGACTTAATCACGGCAGATTACCCATCCTGTGGAGTTCATAAATCAACATGTTGGCTTCTCCAGAGGTTAGACATCCACATTCATGGGTGTCAGCCCTGAGCATTGTGTAAGCACCAGCACCACGTCTCTCTGGCACATGCTGAGCTGCAGTGGCCACCACTTTAGGGCCTGCCTGGTACTTCCCGTCATGGTCCTACAACCCGTGCTCAGCACAGGCAACAGGGCAAGGACAAGCCCTGCCTGCTCTGCCCACCCTCTGGACTCCCCAGTGGCGGCCAGGCCTTGGCTTCTGCAGGGGGTGGGAGGGCCCCTTTGGAGCTAGGATGTGTGTGGAGGCACAGTGTGTCCCATGTATGTCCTGCCCTTCCCTACCCCATCCTAAACTCCCCCCATCGCCCAGATTTGCTCTATTTTCCTCCCTGACACAGTTTTTTCTTCCCTAGCATTTGCCCCAGTGCGCCCTCACCTTCAGCAGGACATGGCCAAGGATGTCCCTCTACCATGGCACGCGAAACATTAATGAGGACCTAAACCCTGTTATTCCTAAGCCTGTTATGAGCTCCAGTGGATTAGGATGAGATATTAATTGATTGAATCAAACTAACAACTAAATTATGAGGCTGATGCATTAATGAATCACCATAATGGAAGGGTCTCAAACTGAATTTTCCTCGGGAAAATGTAGGGTTGGTGGTTGGTTTTTGTTTTTTTTTTATTTCGGGGATGCAGGAAGCAAAACCTGTAACTTTCCCTCGGGTAATGATGCCAGACCTTGTGGGTGCTGGCAGCTGGGGTCTGTGTCAGGGAAGCAGAGTGGGATAGCTAAATTTGTGTCACGCATTTGGGTGCCCCATGGGTGGGAAGCTGAGTGGCAGGGGCTGTGACACCCCTTGCACCACCTGGAAGAGCGGGACACAGGGAAGCCTGTCCTCATTCACACAGTAAACCCCACCCTTGCAGATGCCCCACCACCACGTGGTGCCGCTTCCAGCTGCTCACGGGGGACTGGAAGGGGCCCGTGGGGCTGCCAAGACATGCAGTGCCTCCCTGCTAACCGCTGGCACTTTCCTGCCTCGCCCTTTGTGTCGGCGGCCGGACAGCTGTCCCCGCGGGCACGGGGGCACAGCCTGGCCCGGGGGACACTGGCGGTGGCACGGGCACCGTTCTGGCACCCGGTGCACTGGCAGCGGGTCGGTGTGCTCAGCAGGCGCGCGTTGTGCGCACGGTGTCCCGGCGCCCGCGGGCCCTGCAGCTCGGGCAGGGATGCTCCGGGAGCCCCTCACC
>WEZZ01030788.1:130312-170728 GCA_013400585.1 Chloropsis cyanopogon
CGCCACCCGCTGTTCCCCCAGTACAACTACCAGGTGGAGGTGGCGGAGAACCAGCCGGCGGGGACGGCGGTGGTGGCGGTGACGGCCCAGGACCCCGACGGGGGCGAGGCGGGGCGGCTGGTGTACTCCATGGACGCGCTGATGAACAGCCGCTCGCAGGATCTGTTCAGCATCGACCCGCGGTCCGGGCTCATCTCCACCACCCAGGCCCTGGACCGCGAGAGCATGGACCTGCACTACTTCCGAGTGACGGCCACTGACCACGGGGCACCGCGGCTCTCCGCCACCACCATGGTGGCCATCACTGTGGCTGACCGCAACGACCACGACCCCGTCTTCGAGCAGGGCGAGTACCGGGAGACCATCCGGGAGAACGTTGAGGAGGGATACCCCATTCTGCAGCTACGGGCCACCGACGTCGACTCCCTGCCCAATGCCAACATCCGTTACCGCTTTGTCAGTGAACGGGCTGCCTACGACATCTTTGAGATTGATCCCCGCTCCGGCCTCATCACCACCAGCGGGCCGGTGGACAGGGAGAAGATGGAGAAGTACTCCCTGGTGGTGGAAGCCAACGACCAGGGCAGGGAGCCGGGGCCCCGCTCTGCCACCGTCAAGGTCTACATCACGGTCCTCGATGAGAACGACAACATCCCTCAGTTCAGCGAGAAGCGCTACATTGTCCAAGTGAGGGAGGACATACGGCCCCACACCGAGATCCTGCGTGTCACCGCCACGGACCTGGACAAGGACAACAACGCGCTGGTGCACTACAACATCATCAGTGGGAACAGTCGGGGCCAGTTCTCCATTGACAGTGTCACTGGGGAAATACAGGTGGTGGCCCCCTTGGATTTTGAGGTGGAGCGGGAGTATGCTCTGAGGATCCGGGCTCAGGATGCGGGGCGTCCTCCTCTTTCTAACAACACTGGCATGGCGAGCATCCAGGTGGTGGACATCAATGACCATGCCCCCATTTTTGTCAGCACCCCTTTTCAGATCTCCGTCCTGGAGAATGCTCCCCTTGGCCACTCTGTCATCCACATCCAGGCCGTGGATGCAGACTACGGCGAGAACTCGCGCCTTGAGTACAAACTGACAGGGGTCTCAGCTGACACACCCTTTGTGGTGAACAGTGCCACGGGCTGGATCACAGTCAGTGGGCCCTTGGACCGGGAATCGGTCGAGCACTATTTTTTTGGGGTAGAGGCTCATGACCATGGCTCTCCACCTTTATCCGCCTCGGCCAGCGTCACCATTACTGTCATGGATGTCAACGACAACCGCCCTGAGTTCACCCAGAAGGAATACTTCATCCGCCTGAACGAGGATGCAGCTGTGGGGACCAGCGTCCTCAGCGTCACGGCAGTCGACCGGGATGTGAACAGTGCCATCACATACCAGATCACGGGAGGCAACACGCGGAACCGCTTCTCCATCAGCACGCAAGGAGGGCTGGGGCTCATCACGCTGTCTCTGCCGCTGGACTACAAGCAGGAGAGGCGCTATGTGCTCACCGTGACAGCCTCTGATCGCACCCTGCGGGACACCTGCCACGTTCACATCAACATCACTGACGCCAACACCCACCGGCCTGTGTTCCAGAGTGCCCACTACTCTGTGAGCATCAACGAGGATCGGCCCGTGGGCAGCACCGTGGTGGTGATCAGTGCCACGGACGATGACGTGGGGGAAAACGCCCGCATCACGTACTACCTGGAAGACAATGTCCCTCAGTTTCGTATTGACCCAGACTCTGGGGCCATCACTCTCCAGGCAGAACTGGACTATGAGGACCAGGTCACATATACGCTGGCCATCACTGCCAAGGACAATGGGATCCCCCAGAAGGCAGACACCACGTATGTTGAAATCATGGTGAATGACGTTAATGACAATGCCCCCCAGTTTGTCAGCCCTCACTACCAGGGCATGATCTCTGAGGATGCACCTCCCTTCACCAGCGTGCTCCAGATCTCTGCCACCGACCGGGATGCCCACACCAACGGGCGAGTGCAGTACACCTTCCAGAACGGGGAGGACGGGGATGGAGACTTCACCATAGAGCCCACCTCGGGGATCATCCGCACTGTGCGCAGGCTGGACCGCGAGAACGTTCCTGTCTATGAGCTGACTGCCTACGCCGTGGACAGGGGCATCCCTCCTCAGCGAACTCCTGTCCACATCCAGGTCACCATTCAGGATGTGAATGACAATGCCCCTGTCTTTCCTGCTGAAGAGTTTGAGGTGCTGGTTAAGGAGAACAGCATCGTAGGCTCTGTGGTGGCCCAAATCACAGCTGTTGACCCGGATGAGGGACCCAATGCCCAGATCATGTACCAAATTGTGGAAGGCAACATCCCTGAGATATTCCAGATGGACATCTTTTCTGGGGAGCTGACAGCCTTGATAGACTTGGATTATGAGACAAAATCCGAATATGTGATTGTCGTGCAGGCCACCTCTGCCCCTCTGGTCAGCAGAGCTACAGTCCACATCAAACTCATTGACCAGAATGACAACAGCCCTGTTCTGAAGAACTTCCAAATCCTCTTCAATAACTATGTGTCCAATAAGTCCAACACCTTCCCCTCGGGGGTCATAGGGAAGGTCCCAGCGTATGACCCAGATGCATCTGACCACCTCTTCTACACCTTTGAGCGGGGAAATGAACTGCATTTGTTGATTGTAAATCAGTCGAGCGGGGAACTGAGGCTGAGCCGTAAGCTGGACAACAACCGTCCACTTGTGGCCTCCATGCTGGTGACTGTCTCAGGTAGGGAGTGACAATCATTAAATCTTCAGTACAGTACCTTTGGGGGGCTCTGCGAGGTCCCTCTGGGGCAGCCCACTGTGCTTGGGCGTTGGGGAGTGGTAACAAGATTGGGGCTGGGAGTCCATTCCAGTCAGAGAACACTACTGGGGTGGTGTGAAGGGTGGCACGCTGTTGGGCAGTGCTCTATAAAGGGGCCAAGGCTGGGAATGGTCTGCAAGAACAAAGCATCGTTACTGAGCTCTGAGATCACTTCTGGCTGCTAGTGAGGCACCTCTGGAGGTGTTGTGGCCAGCCAGACTGTGTTGTGTGCCACGGGGTGCTGGCCCAGGAAGGAGGCAGTTCCCAGGATGGACAGGCTGCTGGCCCAGCGGCTGGTACGCTGCTTTGCTCCCAAGCCCAGGTGGCTCTTCCCTCTGCCGGGACTGAGTGCTTCCCTGGCTCTGCACACGACGGGGGGATTGAGCTCAGTGCAGGAGGAGCCCTCTTAAACACCCCTCTGCCAGCAGCAGACAGTGCAGTCCGGATTCTGGCTGTGGCACCTGCCAACACTTGCTTTGCAGGGTGGCTTCTAAAGCCTGGTACCACCTTTCTGCAGCCAGCTGAGTGCTGCAGGGGACAGCTGTGACAAACCTGAGTGCAGTGCCTGGAACTCTTACATAGTGTTTGTTGTTGGAGTAGCCAAACACAGACGCCAGCTGTAGCTAGGGGTGGCTTTGTGGGCTGTTGGGGTGCCCTCTAGCCCAGCTGAGGACAGGACAAAGATGGACCTAGGGGCTTGCCTGTGAGCAAGCAGGGTTTGGACCAGGAGCTCCCAGAGCCTGAGCTTTGCCTTCACCACTAGCCTTTCTTAGCTGGTGGATGCATGATCTGAAATGGAGGCATCTGTCCGTTGCTGAGCCATGGAGCGGCTGCAGGAGGGAGGGCAAGAGCCCTCTCTGGAGGGGCCAAGCACTGGATTGCCAGGAGTGCCTGGGGAGCTGTCCTCTAAATTGTGATGCTCCCCTGACCATCGGCCACCAGCTGCCTTCCCTTAGCTCTCTTGATCTGGCTTACTCTGTGAGAGGAGGATCTCTTTCAAAAGATGGAGCGAGGGCTTTAAAAGGAGACCTGTTCAAGGCAGACCTGCAGGAGCAGCACCAGCCTGGCAGTGGGCTGGGGCCCTGTGGGGGCTAATTGTAGCCGCAGGGCTGGCCGAGAGCGGCTGTGGGCGAGCACATGCCCGTTGCTGGAAGTGGGGGTGGTTTTGACCTTTCCAGCTCCTGCCCCAGTGTGTTTATGCAAGCCCTGCCTCCTCACACACTTAACCCTGCACAAAGGCAGGAGACAATCACATCCTGAAGTCCTGTGCCGAGCCGCCTCGTGGCGAGGGGGCCCTTGCAATTAGGATGTCGTCATCTTCCAGCGGGAAGGGAGAATGGGAGAGGTGTGCTCAGGGAGGGGAGAAGATGGAAGGGGAAGAGCTGTTCCGGCGAGGGAAGTGAGATGCTGGAAAATGAGCCTTTTGTTGGCTTTTATGTTGGCTGTGGAGGTGGGAGTCTAGTTTGGTTTTTCAGTCTTTGTTGTTGGCAGCCCCCCGCCCAGCTGGCAGCTCCGCCGCCCCGTGCTGTCGCTGTGTGCAGAGAGAGGGTGGGCTTGGCAGCCAGGACACTCAGCCCCGGCTGCATTGTCTGCCCTGGACACTGTGCCGTGACACAGCACCTTCCTGCTGCTGGGAGGCAGCAGTAGCACCTACGTGGGTGCCCCAAGGGTCAGCATCCTGGGAGGAGGCGGCTTCCCTGCCTTTATGGTGCATTTGAGGGAGGCTGAATCCCCCTAAAACGCAGGGCAAGGGGCCATTTTGCCTGCCTGTGAGCTGTGGGTATGAGCTCAGCCCCTTGTAGGAGGCAGAAGACTTGGGCCATCACACACCAGTGCCTTTCCAGTGAGGCTGACAGGCTCAAAACTGACCTCAGCTTCTCATAGGTGTGTGGACACCTCTGGCTGCTAAAATCTGCTCTTGGCTGCTGAGGATGCAGGACAGTGGGATGGAGGGGCTGTCTGTGGCCAGCAGCACTGTGAAATCGGGGCAGTGTAAGAGACTGACATCATGTTGACTTTAAACCATTTCAGACTGGTTTCTCTGGGCTAGGTGGTGAGTGTGGAGGCTCAGCTGCAGGAGAATGGCATTCATCTTCTGTGCTCAATGATGGGAGCCTGATTTACTTTCAAGATCTCTTAACTGGTAAAGTATTATCAAAATGTTGAGAGGTCTGCCAAAACCCTTCAGCAGTGGTGAGGAATGTTCGCTATACTGATACCTGTCTCTTTTCCTGGCTTCTCTGTCTGGAAATGTTTTACTGTTCCTCACCTGCAAACATGCAGGTCACCCTGTCTGTCCCCAGAGCACCCTTGGGTGCACCTCTGGGGTGGCCACTGCAGTTGGGATAGTGGCTTTTGCTCTCTTGGACACTGTTGCTACCACTCAGCAGAAGAGGACATGGAGCTCTTCTTTAGCTTCGTTGCTTTTGAAACTGGTAATTGTCAGTCTTGGAATTGCAAACACAATGCCTCAATGCTGTCCAGCACAAGGGTTAGACTTGCTTGTCCCTTTTCCTTGCTCCATTCCCTGTAGCTGTGTTTCTAGGGCTCCTCACTCTGCTGCATGAATATTCACCAGGCACCAGCTCTCCGGCCACAGGATTTAATCAGAAAGGCTGAGCATTCGTGATTAAAATGCCTCCCATGGGGGGTCAGTGCCTCCAGCCAGCTTTGGGCTTTCTTCTGGTAGCTTTATTTTTTTCCTTTCCCCCTTTGCAGTGGGTCATTCTCTTAACCATCTGCTTCCCTCTGCTTGGAGGGGGGAGGCAGCCTTGGGTGTGATGCTGAGGTGGGACAGTTTTCCCGGGGGGCTTGCTGAGGAGGGCTGTGGGGCCGGCCTGGCTCCACATTGCTGTGGGGAGCCAGGAAAGGGATGCTTGGCTTTCCTGGCATGGGCTGGGCAATGCCAAAGCCTTCAGGAACCCTCCATCTCACTTCCCTTCTCACTTTCTTCCCAGGCACAGGCTCCTTGCTCCTGTGAGGCGTTACTGGCCTCCAGCCTACCTCAGCTTAAGGCTTAATAGCAGCCATAAATCAGGCAGATATCTGCTGGGTGCTGAGCAGCCCCTGGGGACAGTGAGAGCTGTCCCCAGGCCTTTGGCTGCTTCTGGGTGAGCTGTGAGAGGAGAGGAGAAGGGAGGGAGCTCATGCTTGCCTTGACCAGAGAGGCCAACTGCAAGGAGGGGACAAAGGGAGAGGGGAGGGAGCTGGGACACGACCCAGCTGTGTGGAGAAGGGATCTGGTGTCAAAGTGATGGCATCCTGGGACACTGTCTCACCAGGTGGTTCCTCAGGGAGAGCTGCCAGGCTGATGGTGGCTTGGGGAGCATCTTATGCCAATGTAACTTGTGGCTTTCCTCACACTCCCGCCTCCCAAGGTCTGGGTGGTCTCAGTAGCTCATGAGCCTCCTGCAGAGAGAATGTGCCTTGGGGGATGGAGGTGAGGATGCCAGTTCCTTGCCCTGAGCCCAGACAGATCTAGATACCCTGGCATGTCCAACCAGATGCTGAATGGAGTTATTTTGTTGCTGCTGCTCATGGTGCCCTCTGTGCCAGAGCGGGCAGGGTGTCGCACAGAGGGGTGCTTTCTCACCTTGCTTCCAGTGGGGTGGGAGCAGTTTGGCTTCAGAGAGAAGCAGCCCCCTTTCCTCCAGGAGATCAGCTCCTGGATGACTCTAGTGGCATGCTGCTCCCCCAGCCTGGAGCCAGCCTTATCTCCAGAGCACCAGTCCCAGCCTGCAGGCTGCTGCTTGCACAGGAATTTCCAGGGTCACTGGAAAGCTTTCACCTTCTGAGGAGTAGAAGAGAGAGGTGAAAGAAAGGGAGATGTTTCAATTTGTAAATCCT
The DNA here is from genome assembly GCA_013400585.1 of Chloropsis cyanopogon. Taxonomy (NCBI): domain Eukaryota; kingdom Metazoa; phylum Chordata; class Aves; order Passeriformes; family Irenidae; genus Chloropsis; species Chloropsis cyanopogon. Next base: position 137,013 of record WEZZ01030788.1, read on the forward strand.
CCTGCACTGCAAACTTCAAACAGGGCTGAGGGAAATCAAAAGGCTTTGCAGCACAGCAGCCATGGGAAGAGAAGAGCAGTAAAGGCAGCTTTGTGTGTGAGGCTTGGGGCTGGGGCATGGATGAGGGATGAGGATGAGTGGCTGGCATTTGCACACCTGATCCTCGTCAGGGATGGGGCTGGCTGGGGTGCCAGGAATCCTGCTGCTCCTTGTGCCTCCTTGCACTGGGTTGGAGGAGGTGAAGCACGCAGGGGAGGTTACAGCAAGGCTTGGGATCCAGGATTAGTCATGGCAGTCACTTTTGAGATGTGCTGATGTAACTGTTGTGTTGGTGTGATGATGGAGAGCCAGTTTTCCAAGGAAATGGGGTTTGAGGCTCTCAGGTGAATGTGGGGTGGGAGATGGGAGCAGCAGGTGACAGCTGTGTGCTGCTAGTGCTCATGGGGCAGCAGTGCTGGGGTGCTGGCAATGGGCTGGAGGATGGATTGCTTCATTTCACGAGCAGTGAGGTTCTTGATGAGCCCCATCGAGCATTTCTGGGGTCACCGGGGTTGGCACAGTCTAGCCTTGCCGTACTGAAGTCTGGTCTGCCTGCTGGAGCCTTGCTGGAGGCCCAGGAGGAGCGCACCAGGTGATAGGAGGCATCCTCTGGGGTCAGCAGGCAGGCTTCTCCCAGCTGGTCGCCTGGCCAAAGCTGCTAGCAGAGGTGTCTGGGGAATCCTGGGCTGTCAGGATCCATTGGGTCTCGGGGAGCTGGGTGTATGGGGTGGGGCAGGGGCCCCTGATCACGGATCTGCCAGGATAGAAGCTGCACCATTGCCCATCTGGGCCGGGCTGTGCTGCCCGTGCAGCCTGAGCCGCTGGCCGGGAGCGCACCCGCGGGGCGGTGGGTGAGCTGCTGCTGCTGGCCAAGGTGCTGAGAGAGCAGGCAGGCGTGCTCCGAGTGTCCCTGCGTGCTCCTCTGCTCCTGCAGCCTCCGGGAGATGGCTCGTGTGCTGCGGGATCCCAAAGGGAAGGAGTTTGTTTCCAAGGAAAATAAAGATTAAAGAGAATTAAACAAACCAGAGATGGGCTGAGAGAGGAAGAGATGCAGAGCAGATGGTGAGAAGGGGGAAGCAGGGAGACCAGCAAAAAAGCTTGGGAGAGCCTGGAGGGGAGAGGAAGGAAATGGCAGGAGGAGAGCGCAGGAAAAGGCAGCATGGGGAAGGCAGACAGGGCACAGCAGGGAAGCAAAACACCCCAGGCCCTGGCATCAGCTCCTGTGTTTGCCAAACCTCCTGCTGGGACTTCCTTCTGTTCTGAGCACCTTTGTTCCTGAGAGCTCAGTTTGCTGCCGAGATCCAGGACGAGGAGAAAACCTGAGAGTTCTTTCAGTGGAGGGCCCGATGGGTGGGGAAGGTGCAGGCACACCAGCCACTCCCCCTCCATCCAGGTGGCCCCTCCTAGCCTCTGGGGCTCCAGGCTTCCCTACCAAGGACTCAGACCTGTTGGGGGCCACCCTGGGGTGCAGGGCTCTGCGCTGGGCTGGGAGGGAGGAGACCCTGCCAGCAGCAGGCAGAGCCCCGCAGCGTGTTCCCGTTGCCTCCAACAGACGGGATCCACAGCGTGACGGCTCAGTGCGTGCTGCGCGTCATCATCATCACGGAGGACATGCTGGCCAACAGCATCACCGTGCGCCTGGAGAACATGTGGCAGGAGCGCTTCCTGTCCCCGCTGCTGTCCGCCTTTCTGGAAGGGGTGGCCACCGTGCTTGCGACGCCCAAGGAGGACATCTTCATCTTCAACATCCAGAACGACACGGACGTGGGCGGCGCGGTGCTCAACGTCAGTTTCTCGGCCCTGGCGCCGCGGGGCGGGCGCTACTTCAGCTCGGAGGAGCTGCAGGAGCAGCTCTACATGAAGCGCATGGTGCTGACAGGCACCTCCATGCTGGAGGTGCTGCCCTTCGACGACAACGTGTGCCTGCGGGAGCCCTGCCAGAACTACATGAAGTGCATCTCCGTGCTCAAGTTCGACAGCTCCGCCCCCTTCATCGCCTCCCGCTCCACCCTCTTTCGGCCCATCCACCCCATCACCGGCCTGCGCTGCCGCTGTCCCCAGGGCTTCACCGGGGACTACTGTGAAACGGAGATCAACCTGTGCTACTCCAACCCCTGCCTGAACGGGGGGATCTGCACCCGCAGGGAGGGGGGGTACACCTGCGTTTGCCGCCAGCACTTCAGCGGTGAGTGCTGGGCTGGGGCCCTGGGGGAGGGGTGGGAGCGTCCCCTGGCATTGCTGTCACCATGGCAGTGCTCTTCCCAGCGGGGCAGTGGGTGTCAGAGCCCCTCTGTGCCTGCAGAGGTCCAGCCCTGCTCCCAGCTCTCTGTGTTTCCATGGTGCTGCATGTGCAGGGCTGAGGTTGCCATAGAAATCTGTCTTGTAGGGAGTTGGCGTGGAGGACTCTTGGGGACCCTGGCCTTCACTTTCCACCCCTTCTCACAGAGCAGGAGGACTAAGCTAGACTGTGCTAGGCTGGGGCACAGGAGGTTTCTTGGCTGTGCCCCGTGCTAGGAGGGTGATGGGCTCTGGGACCATTGGAGTCCATCTGCTGGTTTCAGCCTGTGCCAGTCTTCAGCTGGTCTGGCAGAGGTGTGGAGCCACACTGGCCCCATGTGCAGTGGTTAAGTTGGAGCCCACCCAGAACAGAAGGGGAGGCTGGGCCTAGGTGCCCCACCAGGCAGGATCTGATCCAGGCAGATCTGGTCCTAGCTGGAGGGGCTGGCAGGGGAATTCACAGTCCAGCCAGTGCTTGTTGCCACAAGTTCCCAACAGGCTGTGGAGAACTGGCAACTGGGGGATGGGGGGAGGTGGCCTCTGGCTACTGAGGAGGGATCCCCTGCCTTGCTCTCGCTGTCAGGAGGGAGAGTGGCAGCAGATGGCTGCCTGGAGCTCTTCTGTAGGTGGCTCCTGGTGAGATAAGCAGAGGCAGTGGTAATTAACCTCTGGCATTTGAAGCGTGAACAGCCATTAGCAGAAGGGTTAATGAGCTCATTTGCCTGTCACTTCATGCTGTCTCCTCATCCTCCTTGTGTATCATGGAGCAAGTAATGGGAGCAGGGCCTGGGGCGTAGGACTTCAGCCGAGTGGTTCCCTGGGTTCTGTGGGAATAGCACAGGAAAAGGGGCTGACAGATGCCCTGCACTGCACTGTTGAGCCGGCATGGGGCATCCCTGTTACCCATGCTAGCAAGGTGCCAGTGTATTTGTTGTTCCCACATGGTTCCCACTTGCATGCAGTGTTTGGAAGCTCCCGGTGCCATGGATGATATTTCTATAGCTGTTGACAGGAGCTCAGTGGCACTGGGCTGTCCCCACACCCCAGAGACAGGACTGAGGTGCCTGTCCCAGGTTTGTGTGGCGGCAGGGCCCAAGGAGGCACTCTCAGCATCACCAGGACTTCCCTGGCTTGCTTCTCCATACTTAGGACTGTGCAGCCCAGCTGTGGCCAGTGCCCTCCTGTCACATTCCCATGTGTACTGGATCCAAAGTTGTCCCTTCAGCCAGACCCAGCATCACATCCAGCCCAGTGGCTCGTGCTGGGCTGGCAGTGGTTGCTGGCTCACCGGCTGCTGTGGGGAACACCTGGGTAACACTTGGGTTGTAAATCCTTCACCGGCCCCCAGCTGCTCCACAGACTCCTTCCCCCCAGCTGCCCTGTCCTGAATCCAGGCTGCATTCCCAAGACAAGGAGCGCGTGGGTGGCTGCCCTGTATGCGTCCCAAGCCTGTGGCCTTGCTCCCGCAGGCGAGAAGTGTGAAGTGGACAGTCGTGCGGGCCGGTGCGCGCCCGGCGTGTGCCGCAACGGCGGCACCTGCACCGACGGCGCCGACGGCGGCTTCCGCTGCCAGTGCCCGGCGGGCGGCTTTGAGGCGCCCTTCTGCGAGGTGTCCACGCGCTCCTTCCCGCCGCGATCCTTCATCATGTTCCGGGGCCTGCGCCAGCGCTTCCACCTCACCCTTGCCCTCTCGTGAGTTCTCTCTCTCCTCCTCTGCGCACCAGCATCCGTGGTTCGCCTGGCCCTGCTCTGGTGGCTCTCGTGCGTGCACGCTGGGCCAATCCAGGAGCTGCCTGATGCTCTCCACACCCCTGTGTTACTGGCTTTGCTTCCCCGTGGGGCTGCCCTGGCGCCTTCAGCGAAGGGCTCTGAATGTGCCCTGGGGTCAGCTCATCCCTTCCTGCAGTGCCGCTGCCCTTTGCTCTGCCTCCCTGCCAGGCCCCCATGCTCAGGTCTTAGTGTCCCTGTGCTGGGGTGCTGGTGCGTGCCATGGGAGAGGGGGGGTCTCCACCTGCTCCTCGCACACACCCTGCCCTCCTTCTTCCTACCCCGCCCCAGGTTCAGCACTGTGGAGCCTGGCGGCCTCCTGCTCTACAATGGGCGTTTGAATGAGAGGCACGACTTCCTGGCAGTGGAGATCATCCAGGGGCAGGTCCAGCTGAAATACTCCACAGGTACACCTGGCCCTGCCTGCTGTGGGATTGGTGTCATGGGAGCTGTGAGTATGCCTGTGCTGAGTGGGAAGAGTGCTGCCCTGGGTGGAAGCTGTGCTGAGGGAAGCAGGGTTGAGGTATTGGTGAGCATCAGTGGATAGCACAAGGGATGAGCTGTGTGTGTCAGGACCCTCCCTGGGTTAGGAGTACAGTTTGTGAGCACAAACCAGGACAAACCCTTTTGAGTCTCTGCTGCTGTTGTGTCCTGTTGTGTCACTATGAGTTTCATGAGTCCATCAGCAGCACAGTGGGTCTGGTGCCTCAGGAAGGGTGGGAACATCTGAAGGCTGTCTGGCTTCCCTCAGCCTGCCATCATCCCTGTCTCCTCAGGAGAGTCCAGCACGGTAGTGAGCCCCTACCTGCCGGGGGGTGTGAGTGATGGGCAGTGGCACACGCTGCAGCTCCGCTACTACAACAAGGTACGTGTGCCCCAGCTGTCCCCAGCACTCACGGCTCCCTCCTCACAAGTGAGCAGCTCTGGCTTTCCTGTTCTCTGGCTCTGGCCCATGGCAGGGGCTCTGGAGAGAAGGTAGAGGAGGTTTTCAGCCCTTAGGGATGGATGCAGTGGGACAGACGGCTGGGTGCAGGGATAGATTGACACTCAGGACCTCACCTGGAGGCTGCAGGAATGCGCTCCATGCAGTGTCCTTGCCCATGTCCCTCTCTGGTGCTGCTTGCTGTGCTTGGCTGGAGGTTTCCCTCCTGCATTGCTCACACCTCCAGGAGCACAGCTGAGCCTGGGCTGTCCTCAGGCCTTTCCTTGCTGTTGTGTGAACCCTTGGGTGCCTGGGTCTGGGGCTTGTGTGCTGCTGACACCCTTCATTTGCTTTCAGCCCAAGGTCAGCGCCCTGGGGGTGGTGCAGGGCCCCTCCAAGGACAAAGTGGCCATCTTGACAATAGATGAATGTGATGCTTCAGTGGCCCTGCAGTTTGGCAGCGAGATTGGAAACTACTCCTGTGCTGCAGAAGGTGTGCAGACCAGCTCCAAAAAGTGAGTTCCTTGGAACTGCTGTGGTGGGGAGAGGTGGTCCCTATGGAGCCAGGCCTCCACATCCAGGGCCATGTCTGTGTGTGCCTGTCCCTGAGGAGGTCTGCTTCCCACCCTGTGCCCTGGGGAGCTGGCTGGGCCAGTGTGAGGTCACTGTACCTCTTAAAGCCCTGGGCTTCTGATCCTGCAGGTCCTTGGACCTCACAGGTCCCTTGCTCCTTGGAGGGGTCCCCAACCTGCCAGAAAACTTCCCCATCACTCACCGGGACTTTGTGGGATGCATGAGAGACCTGTTCATCGACAGCAAACGCATCGACCTGGCCTCCTACATTGCCAACAACGGGACTGCTGCAGGTACCTGTGCCTCTGCTCCTGCCAGCCCTGCCCAGGGAGTGCATCCTCCTTCTCACACAGCAGTGCTGCTGGGCTGTGACAGCATCGTGGCACCACAGCTGCAGTTGAGCAGATTCTCACTGGAGAACAAGGCCTTCAGGTCCCCGTAAATGATCCAATGCCCACCTCAGCTAATGTTCTGGGAATGTCCCCTGGTCCCAGGTGCAGAGCCTGTTGAGCTGGCTGACCTGGGGGATGCTAGATCGTCAGTCCAGCTCTACAGTATCTTTGTTCTGGCATAAGGAGCACCAACAGCCTTAACCCTTATCCCTGAGCAGGCAGGGTCAGACACTGGGCAGCAGGGCTGGCCCCTCTGACAGCCTGGGAAAAGGCCCAGCAGTGCCTTTGCATGTGGGCTGGGGGGCGGTGCTGAACTGGTTGAGGCTGATACAGGTGGCTTTGATACCTCCAGGCTGTCATGCCAAGCACACGTTCTGTGACTCCAACCCCTGCAAGAACGGTGGCACCTGCTCTGTCAGCTGGGGGACCTACTCCTGCCTCTGTCCTGTTGGCTTTGGGGGCAAAGACTGTCGCCATGGTGAGCGAGTGGGCCCTGCTGGGCACGGGCAGGGTGGGTATGCCGAGGCTGTGCTGGGGTTGCTGTGCCAGCAGAGTAGTGGATCCATGTGAGATGAACTAACTCTGCTGTCCCTGCATCTAGTGCTCCCTGTGAAATGCCCTTCCCTTCTCCTCACCTCCACTTTCCTTTCCAGCCATGCACCATGCCCACTATTTTCAGGGCAACAGTGTCCTGACCTGGGACTTCAAGGCAGACGTGAAGATCTCAGTGCCCTGGTACCTGGGGCTGGCGTTTCGGACGCGCCAGCAGGACGGGGTGCTTCTGCAGGCCCACGCAGGCCAGTACACCACCCTGCTCTGCCAGGTATGGCCATGGTCTCAGCCACAGCACCATGGCACAGCCTCTGCTGCTGTCTGCCCCAGGAGAGCGTGGGGACCTTGTTCTCCCTGCTGGCTCCATCCCAAGCAGCGGGTAGCAGAGGGGAGAGGCATTTAGCAGGGGTGGATTTGCCTCCCCATGCTTTGATGGAGGGCGGGCTGGAAGCAGCCAGAGTTGATGAGGCCTTTGCTCACTGCTGGCGTTGCTGTTCCCTTTCTGCAGCTGGCTGGGGGCCTGCTCTCCTTCATGGTGAGCAGGGGCTCAGGGCGCAGCACCAGCCTCCTCCTGGACCAGCTGCAGCTCAGTGATGGGAAATGGCACGACCTCCAGCTGGAGCTGCGGGACGTCCACAGTGGGCGAGAGTCACGCTACGTCATCACCCTCACCCTGGACTTTGGGCTCTACCAGGTGGGTGCTGCTTGAGAGCCTGGCACCAGGACAGGAACTGTGGGGGATGCTTGGCAAACACAGGTGGAGCTGTGCCTCTGCATCCCCCAGGAGGGCTGGGACAGGGCTGGTGCCCACTGCCTCATGTTACTCCCTTCTGCAGGACACAGTGGTTGTGGGAAATGACCTGCATGGCCTGAAGGTGAAACACCTGCATGTGGGGGGAGTCCTGGGCTCTGGCGAGGTGCAGAATGGGCTGAGGGGCTGCATACAGGTGAGTCCATTGCTCTGAGCTTTCCCTTTTCAGCAGGTCCGTTATGTGGAGAGTTGGAAACGCAAGTCTGGCAACTGCTGCCAGCATCCATCCTGCTGGTGTCACTCTCCCTCTGGGCATTCAGGGCTCTGAAGTGCCATGGGGTAGTGTTAAATAGGGAGGATGGCGAGTGGCTGCTGCTGGGGGTTTGTGGAAGGCAGGAGAGCTGGAGCCTGTGTCTGTCCTGGCTTCAGTGTGAGTTTGTCACCTGCACTGCAGGGTGTGCGGCTGGGTGACAGCGTCACCGGGATTGTGCTGCCCAAGCCCAGCCATGCCCTGCGGGTGGAGGCTGGCTGCAGTGTACCAAGCCCCTGCGACTCCAACCCCTGCCCAGCCAACAGTGTCTGCAAGGATGAGTGGCAGAGCTACTCCTGTGTCTGCCAGCCAGGTAGGACCCTGCTAGTCCTCTTCTCCTCTCCCCTGTGACTCCCTCCTGGCCTGTGACTGCTCTCTGTCCATGCCTTGGGCAAGTCACATCCCTGTCAGACACTCATCCGTTTTTCTGGAGGGCAGAATCCCTCCTGAGCCCCCTGAATTCACTCTTTGCTTCTCCAGCACCTCTCAGGGAGAGGGTATTTGCTTTACTTGGTGTTCTCTGTCCACACCTCAGGGTACTACGGAGGGGACTGTGTGGACGTGTGTCACCTCAACCCCTGCAAGAACAAGTCGGTGTGTCGCCGCAAGCCTGGCTCGCGCCTGGGCTACGTGTGCGAGTGCAGTGGGAACTTCTTTGGGCAGTACTGCGAGCACAGGTGAGATACAGGGCAGGAGCATGGCCTTTGGGGCTGCCTCCGTGCTGGCCTCTCACCCTGGGTGTGTAACCAGGGACTTCTCAGTGCCACCTTCCTCTGTGGAGCTGCTGAGCAGCTGTACTGGTGGCAGAACAAGGCCTGGGGAATTTGGTTGTTGTAATATCAAAGGTATTTCTCTCCCTAGGATAGACCAGCAGTGTCCGAAGGGCTGGTGGGGAAACCCCACCTGTGGGCCCTGTAACTGTGATGTGAACAAGGGCTTTGACCCCGACTGCAATAAAACCAACGGGCAGTGCCACTGCAAGGTGAGGGGCAGCTGTGCCAATGGGGACACGGACCATGGCTTGTCTGAAACCCTGCTTGTTCTTGGTGCTGTTCCTTGTACCCCCACAAAAGCCTGGCAGTTGCCCAGGCCCTGCTTTGTGTGCCCGAATCTGGGCTGGATCCCTGCTCAGTTCCTCTGTACAGCCTTCCTGTCCCAGCATGATGATGGTGGGGGCAGCGGGGTGCTTGAAGATCAGGAATGCCTTGACCATCTCTGGCTCTAGGGTTCCCCAGCCAGCCTCGGCTGCTGTCCTGCTGGGCTCTCTGATGACTGTCCCCATCTCCCGCAGGACTTCCACTACCGCCCCCGCGGCAGTGACAGCTGCCTGCCCTGTGACTGCTACCCCGTGGGCTCCACCTCGCGCTCCTGTGACAGGGAGAGCGGCCGCTGCCACTGCCGGCCCGGCGTCATCGGCCGCCAGTGCAACAGCTGTGACAGCCCCTTCGCCGAGGTGACACCCAGCGGCTGCGAGGGTGAGTGTGGGCGCAGGAGCGTGGGCAGCTGGTGCCACGGGGCTTGCTGTCCCTGGCCTGGCCCTGTGACCGGTGTGTCTCCGCAGTGCTCTATGACGGCTGCCCCAAAAGCCTGAAGGCGGGTGTGTGGTGGCCCCAGACCAAGTTTGGCTTCTCAGCTGCAGTGCTGTGTCCCAAAGGCTCCTTGGGTGAGTGGGGGACGTGGTGGAGAGGGGAAGGGGCAGCCTGGCTGTCCTGGAGCAGCCCTGGCAATATCACTCTGTTCTTGCACTACCCCAGTCCTGTTCAGCTGGGCTTGAAGTTTGGGAGAAGGAAGTTGGAAGAGAAAATGCCACAGCCTGGGGAAGAGCAGAGAGCAGAGGGTGCTGGCCATAGGACTGGGGTTGGATAAAAGCTGTGGGGTGTAAGACCCATCACCCAGCCATGGGGCTGTGCTGTTCCCTCAGTCTTGGTCCCATCTTCTTCCTGCTGCTTTTTGGGTTCACCAGGCTTGAGGCTGAGGGCAGGCCTGGCACAGCACCCGCAGTGCCTTGCTGTGGCTCCAGCAGCCCCATCCCCGTGTGCCTGCAAGGGAAGGGGCGCAGTGTGCTGTCAGGTCAATGTTGGGTAGGAGTCAGCATCCTGAGCTGGAGGAGGCAGAGCTGTCCCCGGTGACAGAGGAGGTGTCAGCAGGGTGTCTGGGAGTGTAGGGCAGTGCAAGCCCCAGGGGACAATACAAGCCCTGTCCTTCCCCAGCCGTTGGCCCCCGGAGGAGGCAGGTTCGGCTCCTAACTGTTGTCGCTTCTCTCCCTGGTTCTCTCGCCCTCCGTGCACAGGCTTGAGGGGTGCAGGTAAGGTTGTTCCCATCTCCTTCCCCCTGTGCTGTAAGGGCTGCACCACACAGCTTTCCCTCCCTGCTCCCTGCCTGACACCCTGCACACCCCTGCGCTTTCCCCACTGCTTCTGGAGCTGCCAAGGGTCTTCCCAACGCTTTGCCTGGTCTCACTGCTCCTACACAGTGCTCCCTGCTCCCAGCTCACTAACCAGCACAAGCCCAGCTGCAGCTGCATGCAGCCCTTGCCTCCCTCTGTGCCGAGCCTGCAGCCGTGGCTCTGGGCAGGTCTGTGCTCTGCTCCCTGGCTGGGATGGATGCTGCTCTCCTGGATGGCACTCGCTTGCTTAGGCTGGGCAGGGCAGGAGCTGGTGCTGAACAGTGGGTGGGGAGGCCAGGGAGGAATGGCCGTGGGGTGGAGGAAGGGGAGACTACTTAAATAGAGATGGGAGCAGGAATTGATGGGCAGGCACAGCACAAGGTCCTGTTCTTCTGCCTGGCTGGCAGGGGAGGGCACAGGGACCTGGGGGTCAGACTCTGCCGAGAGCTGCATCTGAGCCAATCTCTGTTCTGTGCAAGGGGAATGCCATCAGTGTGGAGACTTCTTGTTCTTCCTGCTCCCTGCTGCAATGGCACTGGGCCCTGTGCTTCTGCAGCTGGGAGAGGGGTGGCTGGGAGGGCTGCTAGGAGCTGGAGGTGGTGGAAGGGGGTGTGCTTGTCCTTGGGGCTTTTCTGAGCAGCAACTGGAGTCTGCTCTAAGCTTCCTGTCCCTGCCCTCCCCTGCTACCCTCTCCCAGCCATGGGCACCTGGGTGGGCTGCTGTGCCCTGATGCTGTCCCCAGGAGGACCTGCTCCACAGTCCTGCTGGGCACACTGGAGGTTGCCTGGTTTCTCTTGCTCAAAGTGTTTGTGGTGACACACCCAGCTGAGAACACTTTTCTCCATGTTGGCTTTAGCAGCGTTTTTGGTGGTGGTTCACATCTCATCCCATTCAGTTTTGGAAACTCCCTTGCTGTACACGAGTGCTTGGGCTCCAACCAGGGACTGGGGCCTGGTGCTGGACACTGAGCCCACACTGCTGGATCCTCCACACTGGGGTCCACCGTCCCACTCCTCCATCCCCCTTGACTGAGGGGGCTCATCTCAGGGGCTGGTTTTCCAGCCCAACAGCAGGGCTGTTGTGCTCCTGGGGTGGCTTTGCCCTGTAGAGAGAGCAGGACCTCAGCAGGCACTACAGGCTGTCAGCTGGTGGATGCCTAGAGCTGCTTGGAATTCCGTACCTTGGGGTCAGATGTGCCTAAGGACACAGTCATGTCCCCTTGGGCTTTTCCAGCCTGGGTCCTGCCATGTCAGTCCTTTTTGCAACCCTGTGTGATGGCACCTGGCGTGATGCAGCCCCAAAGCACAAACAGGCACCCAGCTCCTGGAGGGAGGGGATGGCAGCAGCTTGCTGAGGCTTTGCAAACCAAGAGTAGAATGGGTGGCACTGGTGCAAAGCAGGACGATGGCCCTGGGGTGTTACAGGCCCTCCCCATCACCTGTCAGTGCCACTCTTTGGGATTAGCTGGTGCAGAGGATCCCTGCTGGGAGGATGCAGCAGGGCAGCCATGTCTCCTGTGCTGAATTTCCAACAAGCCCTTCCTCCTTGTTTTAGGTGCAGCCGTCAGACACTGTGATGAGGAGAAGGGCTGGCTGGAGCCAGATCTCTTCAACTGCACTTCACCTGCCTTCAAGGAGCTGTCCGTGCTGGTAATCCTCTCAGCTCTGCAGCCCTGACAGAGCAGGAGCCCTCTGAACAAGGGCTCACAGCCAGAATTCAAAGCACTCAGCTCTCCAGTGGTGCCTGGAGTATGAGAGGGCCTTGCCACAGTGCTCAGTGCCTTTCTCTTTTCACCTCCTTCCTCCAAATCTCGTGTGGGAGCAGTGGTCTGAGTTTAAGTTCATATGGCTTCATTTAATCTGTGTCCTCCTGAGAAATGACTTGTGTCATGCCAGAGTATTTGAGGGGAAAATAAATAACCCTGAGCAGGGTTGGGTGGTTTGAAGCTGGTGGGATGTCTGCTCCATGAGACCTCTGTAGGCCCCCAATTTTGTCAGGGGCAGATCCCTTTGAAATATCCAGGCAAGTGCATTCAACACTTCCATGTCATCTAGGCTGAGTTGAATCTGAAGCCAGGAGAGTTTCCAGGGAAGTACTGCCAGGGCCTTACCCTTTCCTTCCATCTCCTTGGCCTCTGTTGTGTATGGCACTGGGTTAGCCAGGCCAGTGCAGACCCTGGTGTGCTGCTGGAGGCTGGTTTTCTGCCAGATGTTCTCCCTGTTCTAGTGACCACCACTGTGAGTGTCCATGGCTTCAGAAATAGTCTCTGTGTCCAGCAGGGCCTGCAGCATCCCAGTTTCCTGGTAAGGAACCTGCTGAATTGTTTAACCCTTCTTTTCTCCCCACTGACAGCTGGAGGGCTTGGAGAGGAACAAGACTGAGCTCAACACGATTGAAGCCAAGAAGCTGGCCCACCGGCTCCGGGCTGTGACAGACCACATGGAGCACTACTTTGGCAACGACGTGCACATCGCTTTCCGCCTGCTGTCCCGCCTCATGGCCTTCGAGAGCCAGCAGCGCGGCTTCGGCCTGACAGCCACGCAGGATGCCCACTTCAACGAGGTGGGTCCTTCCCCCACATCAGAGTGGCTTCTGTTGCTGCTTCTCTTAGCAGCCACCCTGTGTTTCTGAGGGGATTGAGGATGTGGTGGGACCCTGTCAGGAATGCTGGGCTCCTCAGCTCACACCAGCAGTGTGGGAAGCGAGACCTGCATGGTCAGGGCTGGAGCAAAGAGTGGTTGAAGAGAGGCAGAGAACTGGGTTTGCTCAGCCTGGGAAGGCAAAGGGAGGTCTTACTGCTGCTGGCAAGGGTGCAGGAAAGATGTCTCCATAGGGCACTGGTTGATGAGACCTGAGAGTGGGGGCCCATCACAGTAGGAAGTACCTCTCTTCCCAGAGCCCTTGTGCAGAGAGCACGGTGCTGCAGTCTGGGTGGTCAGGAGAGGCCCAAAGGCCATGCTCACCCTCTGCCCTCACGTCTCTCCCATTCAGAACCTGCTGCGTGCAGGCAGCTCTGTGCTGGCGCCCGAGAACCGGGAGCACTGGGCCATGCTGCCGCACGGGGAGCACGGCAGCGCCAGCCTCATGGAGCAGCTGCGCGACTACTCGGGCACGCTGGCCAGCAACATGAAACTCACCTACCTCAACCCCGTCGGGGTCGTCACCCCCAACATCAGTGAGTAGGAGCTGCCTGGGCGGTGCAGAGACGCTCCTCCATCACACCTTGTTCCCTTCTCATCTCACTGCATCTCAGGGAGTGTGCTGGTAATGTCCTTGATGGCTCTCTCAAACATGGGGGGGCATTTGTGAGAGATGTCCTGGTCCCATCCCTGCCTGGACTAGCTGACCTCCAAGAGCTAGCAGAGCCAGGAGTGTGCTGCCTGCTCCCAGTTACTTTCCAGTCTCTAGTGAAAAAGCAGCTGGCCTTGGTGGCAGGAGTAGTCTGTCCTATGGCAGAGCAAGGATCTGGGCTGGGAAGGAGCACTGTGGGTACTGAGATTTTGTGTCATGCCCAGAGAGAGGTCATAGCCCCAACTCAGCCTGTGGCTTGTGTGGTCCCTTTGCCAGGGAATTGAATCCTGGTGTGTTCTGGAGCACAGCTGCTCATCCTAGAGCTGACTTTCACTGCCTTGCTCCTCCCCAGTGCTGAGCATCGATCGCATGGAGAACCACTCCCACATCCGCCGGCGCTATCCTCGCTACCACAGCAGCCTCTTCCGGGGCCAGCCCGCCTGGGACCCCCACACCCACGTTGTGCTGCCACTGTCGGTGCTGAGCCCTCCCAAAGCCGAAGGTGAGCATGTGAGCATCGCTCAGGAAACAACATGGGTGGGTGCAGCTGGCAGGAAAGATGTAGAATCATAAGGTATGGGTCGGAATGGACCTTTAAAAGCCATTTAGTTTGTATATGCCCTACTGAGACATGGTTCTGTCAGAGGTCCAAGAGCCAACCCTGAGAGCCTGAGCTTTACACTTCACCACATCCCAAAGGCTCCTGATGGCCTTGCAAATTGTCTTCAGAGCAGCATGTGCTGGTGTGTGTGTGTGTGTGATCTCACCACCCCCTTGTGTGCCCCAGCTGTCCCCACAGCAGTGCCCACGCTGGCTGGGGGTGAAGGGAACTCCACTGTGGAGAACTCCTCGCCGAGGCAGGCGCTGCCGGAGCCCGAGCCCACCCTCACCGTGGTCATCCTCATCATGTACCGCACCCTTGGGGGGCTGCTGCCCGCACGCTACCAGGTGGATCGCCGCAGCGTCAGGTACATCCTCCTCCCCTTTGCCCCCACAGCACCAGTGGAGAGGGGCTGGCTGGACTGTTCTGTTCCCTCTGGCAGTTGCCAAGTCTGTCTGCAATGGCGAGGGTTTGATTCCCAGCCTTGGTGCTGCTCTGTGCCATGTTTCCCAGCCCCATGTTGTAGACTGAGCAGAGTTCTTCCTTCTCAGATGTCAGAGCAGGGCACCTGAGAAGTCTCTGGGGCTCTGCAGCTGCCACGCAGAGTGATAGTGATGGTAGAGCTCTGTTGGTCCTTGCAGGCTCCCCAAGAATCCTGTGATGAACTCCCCCATTGTCAGTGTGTCTGTGTTCAGCAATCACACCTTCCTGCAAGGACCCCTGGACACCCCTCTTGTGCTGGAATTTTACCTGCTGGAGACAGCCAACAGGAGCAAACCTCTCTGTGTCCAGTGGAACCACTCCAACCTGTGAGTTGAGCATGACTGGGCCACTCTCTTTGAGCTGTTTTCCCCACACACCTCCTTGTTCCCCAAATTTCCCTGAGCAGCACTGGCATGTGGGGGTTTCCGCCCTCTCCCATGGGATTTGTTTCTTTTTGGAGGGCACAGCAGGGTCATAAAATCATTTAGTTTGGAAAAGACCTTTAAGATCATTGATTCCAACCATTAACCCAGCACTGCCAAGTCCACCACTAACTCATTTCCCTCAGTGCCACATCCACACTCTGGCTCCACTGTTTCCACTTCAGGAGTGCAGTTGTATCTGCTGGCAGAAGAGCCTTGTCAGTCACCCTCTTCTCTGTGGTTCCTGCCCCCTCCACACATTTGTGTGTCTTCTCTCCTAAGTGCACTCTGCTTTTTGGTGGCTGCAGGACCAACCCCTCTGGCTTCTGGACAGCCAGGGACTGCGAGCTTGTGTACCGAAACACCACCCATGTCCACTGCCAGTGCTCCCAGTTTGGCACCTTTGGGGTTTTGATGGACAGCTCACACCGAGAGGTAAGCTCAGCCTATGGGGCTGTGGGTGATGGTGGGGATTGTTTGCAGCTGGGTCCCAGCACAGGCAGAAAATGTCCTGGGCACAGGCAAAAAATTCCTTGTGGGACATAAATACAGTTTGAGGGTTCTGCAAGCTTCCTTTGTTTGCCCCTAACACTGCTATTTGCCTTTGGTTCTCTGCTGCTGCAGCAACTGGAAGGTGATCTGGAAACATTGGCAATTGTCACCTATTCCTTGGTGTCTCTGTCCTTGGTGTCTCTGCTGCTGACCTTCTCCTTTCTGACCTGCCTCAAAGGCCTCAAGTCCAACACACGTGGCATCCACTCCAACATATCAGTCACCCTCTTCTTCTCTGAGCTGCTCTTTCTCCTGGGTATCAACCGCACTGAGAACCAGGTCTGTGGGCTTGAACAAGCTCCCCCATTGGGCTGGGGGTGCAGTGTGGATGATGCCATTAGCATTGGCACAGTGGGACCATCTCTAAGTCACTTTTGTCTCCCCAGTTTCTCTGCACTGTGATTGCCATCCTCCTCCACTGCTTCTTCCTCTCCACCTTCGCCTGGCTCTTCGTCCAGGGCCTCCACATCTACCGCATGCAGACCGAAGCCCGCAACGTCAACTTCGGGGCCATGCGCTTCTACTATGCCATCGGCTGGGGCGTGCCTGCCATCATCACTGGTGAGTGCTGCTTGTGCTGCAGCCCTGCCCAAACCAGCCATGCTGCTTCTCAGCAGTCTCCTGGCCACCTCGTGCTGCCCAGCTCAGCCAGCATGGCGAGCTGAGGGTGGGCTTGCCATGGTCAGCAGTGCTGGCAGCAGGCAGTGCTGGGCTGGTCAGGGGACCACGTATCAAGGGCTGTCATCTGCCTCCTGAGGAGAAGTAATTTCTCAGCACAGCTCCTCAGGTCTTCTAGTTCAAGTGTCTTGGTGTCCCAAGCCTGCATACTTGGGTGAGCTGTTGTGGCAGTGAATGCATCCTGGACTGGGCTGTGTCAGGGACACCTGAGGAAAAGGAAATAAAGTCCCTGTTGCTGAGTCTCACAGTCCTGACTCCTTCCCCCTGTGGTGGGGAAGCCTATGCACAGGGCAAGGAGCAGGGAGAAAGCCCCTTCACTGCTGACAGTGCTGGCATGGGATTGACGTGGTTTGGACAAGTGCAAGGCTGCTGGGTCTGGACCTGATCTCTCCCTTCCTCCTGCAGGGCTGGCCGTTGGCCTGGATCCTGAGGGCTATGGGAACCCCGACTTCTGCTGGATTTCCATTCATGATAAGCTGGTCTGGAGCTTTGCAGGCCCCATTACTGTCGTCATTGTGGTAAAACCCTGTCCTGTTTCACCCACAACCCTCTCCTGCCTCCCTTCTCTGCACCATGGGCACTCACCCCTCCTTGGCTGCCCACTGCCTGTCCCATTCTCTGTGTCCCTCTCCCTCAGTTAGAGGCTCTCTTTTTGTCCCTCCTCACTCTAGCCAAACCTGGGGGAGGCCACAGCTCGGGCATGAAGGGGAAAGGAGGGGATGTTTGCAGGGCCTGGTGAACCTGGAGTCTGCACTGGGGAGGTCAGGTCAGAGCCAGCCTTTGGCACAGCTTCTAATCAGTGCCAACACTTTCAGATGAATGGGGTCATGTTCCTGCTTGTGGCCAAGATGTCCTGTTCCCCAGGCCAAAAGGAGACCAAGAAGAAATCGGTTCTGTGAGTATTAGTGGCCAAACTCCCAGCAGAGCTCTGGCAGCTAGTGGTTTCTAGCATTTTCAGTGACCATCCTCCTCCTTCTACCATCACAGAGGGCCCTTCTGTGCATCAGTGTCAGCCTTGCAGCCACTCTCCTCTCCCACACCTGCCAGCCACATTAACCATTCCTAAACTTTATCCTTTCTAGTTCCTACGTCCCCATCTTCACACTGAACTCCCAACTGGTCCCCTTTCACCCCCTGCCCTCACAGCCAGCTCTTGTGTCTGCTTGGATTCAGCACTCAGCCCTTGTCAGCTATGAACACCTGTTTCTTCCTCTGCTACATGCTCCTGAGACCTTTCCCCACTCCCTCTTGAGCCAGCCCTGGAGCATGGCTGAGCTCTCTGTGGCTCAAAATGACCTGTGTCATTTTGGCCCCCGTGTTTGCCATGTGTGATCCAGAAGGGAAGGCCTGGCAGTCAGGGGGAGCTGGGCCACTGTGCAGGGATGTGCCTGCAGTGCTGGGCACAGCAGGGAGGTCTCTGCAGGAGCTTTCCCCTCTGGATCTCTGTGAGCACCAGACTGTATATTAACAGCACACACTAACCTCTGGGTGTGTGTCTATGTCCCTGTGTGTCTCTCTCTCTCCAGCATGACGTTACGGAGCTCCTTTGTTCTGCTTCTAGTTATTAGCACTACCTGGCTCTTTGGCCTCTTGGCTGTCAACAACAGTGTCCTGGCTTTCCACTACTTCTACACTGTCCTCTGCAGCCTCCAGGTAACTGCCTGGCCTCTGCTGGGGAGGGCATGGGTCAGCCCAGGAGAGCATCCCTGTGCTCCCCACGGCCATCTGTGGAGAGTGGGTGCCCTGTGCTGAGCTCCCAACAACTCACTGAGCTCCTTGTCCCTTCTGCTGTCACCTTGGTGGCATTGAGTGACTCCTGCTGATGCCAGGCATCACTGCCACTCCTTGCTGCTGCGCCTGTGGTGAGCAGTCACACAGAGCAGGAGGTGGCTGCAAGGCATTTGGTTCAGAGGTAACATCCAAGGGATAGCAAGTATCGTCTGAAGGGAAGGTGCCTCCATGTCCTGAGAGGGCAGAGTAAGAGAATGTGATGGAGGTGTTGGACACCCAAAATATGATCCATGGCAGCAGCCTGCCAACCTTCTCCCACCACTGGGGCTGATGTTGCTGCAGGGGACCATCCATCTGCTCCTTGGCCCCTGCCAGACAGGTGGACACCCAACCTGTTCCTTATCCATGGCCACTATGGGTGTTAGTGCCCATTGATATTTGGGGTTTTTGGTGCATCCCAGTCTGGCCACACTGGACTCTGGAAGAGCCAGGGACTCTCCTGCTGCTGGCACTGTGGGCAAGCAGGTCAGCTGGCAGTGAAGGGCTGTCTCTCATGGCATCTGTCCCCACAGGGCCTGGCAGTGCTGGTCCTGTTCTGTGTACTGAACGAGGAGGTGCGGGAGGCATGGCAGCTGGCCTGCCTCAGCAAGAAGGGGCAGAGCGAGGAGGCCACGAGGAGCACACAGGTGGGCAGGGGCAGGGCAGCCCCTGTGCTGGGCTCAGCCTGCATGTCTGGGACAGCAGCTGACAGGGATTCCCGCTTTCCCTGGGCTGCTGTGGCAGCTCTTTAACAGGGCACATGCCCTCTCCCTCCTCCCCAGGGCCCCAATGCCTACAACAACACAGCACTGTTCGAGGAGAGCGGGCTCATCCGCATCACCCTGGGGGCCTCCACAGTGTCCTCAGTGAGCAGCGTGCGCTCTGCCCGCACCCACTCCAGCCAGCGAGCTTACCTCAGGTAGGGAGCAGCCAGGGTCCTGGGGGCCAGCAGTGCCTGGGCAGAGCCAGAGGCTCCTGCCACTGTGACAGTTTGAGCCTCCTCTCTTCCAGAGACAACGTGGCAGCACGGCAGGGCTCGGCCCTGGATCACAGCCTGTTGGCGCACGCCGGCCCCACGGACATCGATATGGCAATGTTCCACCGTGATGCTGGGGGAGGTGAGGCTCAGCCCTGCTCCTGGGTTTGGGAAGTTTCTCCTGGTGCAGGCTCTGGCTGTATGGGTACATCTTGCACCCCATGTTCAGCTGTGAGTTCCAAACAAATGGTAGATAGGAGGGGGAGGCAGCCATTGTGTCATTTAGCACAGCCTCCTCCTGGACAGATGGCAAAGGGCATAGCCAGTCCCCAAGAGTGTAGAAATGGGGGAGGACAGAGGGGACATGGGCTGTTGTGGGATCTCTGGGGACACTGGGCTCTCCAGTACAGCACAGACATTTGACTCACTGTAGCTACACCAGCTGGGGGTGGGGTGTGGGACAGGCAAGCAAAGGCTAAGGGACATGGGTTTACTCAGCCTGGAAGAAGAGGCCGAGGGGATCTGAGTGCTATTTGCAGGTGCCTTACAGGAAGTGCAATGAGATGGAGCTGGGCTCCTCTCACAGGTACCTGGTGATAGGGCCAAGGGAGCTGGCACAGGCTGCTGCTGAGGGAGGGGCAACAAAGGGTGAGGCACTCTCACAGCGTGGTCAGCCTGGGGTGGTTCTGCCTTCCTGCTGCTGTCAGCAGGAGCCTCTCCCCCCTTCACTCCAAATGTCTCCCTGACACACCGTGTTCCCACAGACCAGGACTCGGACTCGGACAGTGACCTGTCTCTGGATGAAGAGCGCAGCCTGTCCATCCCGTCCTCCGAGAGCGAGGAGAACGTGCGCCTGCGGGGCCGCTTCCAGCGCCAGCTGAAGCGCGCGGCGCACAGCGAGCGCCTCCTCGCTGACCCTGCCAACACCGCTCCCAAAGGCAAGTCCCGGGGCTCTGGCAGGGAAAACCATGAGCTCAGCTCCCTGGGGGTCAGGCCGTGCATGTCTTGTGATGACTCAATTGCTGCTCATGGAAATATTCTCTTCCTCTTCTCTGGGGCCTGGTTTGCTGTGTCCTTCAGCAGATGTGGATGGCAATGACCTCATGTCGTATTGGCCAGCTCTGGGCGAGTGCGAGGTTCACCCCTGCTCCCTGCAGAAGTGGGGCTCCGAGCGGAAGCTGGGGTTTGACATCAATAAGGATGCAGCCAACAACAATCAGCCAGACCTGGCTTTGACCAGTGGGGATGAGAACTCCCTCACCCAGACCCAACGGCAGAGAAAAGGTAACAGTCTGGAGCAAGGGGGCAAGGGTGGCCTAGCCTGTCTCAGGTTGATGTGACACTGAAAGCTCAGCATCAGATCTGTGTGGCCGTGCCCTTGGGGAGGCATCTCCCTGGTTTTCCTGCTCTTCTTGCTGTTGTGCAAATATTTGACTTCTCTTTCTGTCTGGCGCAGGGATTTTGAAGAACCGCCTCCAATACCCTCCAACTCTGCAGGGCTTGCCATCCGTTGGCAGGATGACCAACGAGCTGACGTGGTACAAGACATCCACACTGGGTCACAGGGCTGTCCCCGCTGCCTCCTATGGCAGGATCTACTCTGGGGCCGGCAGCCTGTCGCAGCCAGCCAGCCGATACTCGTCCCGGGAGCAGCTTGACATGCTGATGAGGAGACAGATGTCCCGGGAGCAGCTGAGCAGGCACAACTCAGGAGAGTGCTTGGAAGCTGTGCCCAGTCGGCATGGGTCCAGAGAGGAGCTGGACACTATCCCCAGCAGGCATGGGTCTACTGAACACCTGGAAAGTATCCCAAGCAGACATGCATCTAGGGAAAACTTGGATCTACTCGCTGCTAGGCCCAGTCAGAGAGATCATGGGAACACGCTGCCCCGGAGGCAGGGCTCCAGAGACTGCCTTGACACTTTACCCTCCAGATTTGGGTCAAGAGAGCAGCTAGACTGTGGGCCAGTAAGAGAAGTCTCTAGAGAGTGGCTAAACACATTGCCAAGTAGGCAAGTGTCCAGAGACCGAATAGACATGTTGCCAAGTCGCGATACTTCTCGAGAGCAGTTGGATTTGCTTTCTAGAAAACAGCCTTCAAGGGATCTGCTAGCATCAGCTAGACAAGCTTCAAGGGAGCAGCTGGACTTTTTGTCCAGAAGATCTAATTCCAGAGAGCCTCTGGACACAGTGCCTAGCAGGCAGCCCTCGCAGGACAACCTGGGGAGTCTCTCTCGGAGGCAGCTGTCTAGGGAAAGCCTAGAACCGCTGTCAAGGAGACAGCATTCTAGGGAGAACCTGGAGGCCATTCCCAGCCGACATCCTTCCACTGAACAGTTAGATATCCTTTCTTCCATCCTTGCTTCTTTTAACTCCTCCGTCCTGTCCTCGGTGCAATCTTCCAGCACGCCTTCAGGCCCCCAGACCACCGCCACCCCCTCTGCCATGCAGACCTCAACGCCCTCTGCAGTGTGTCCCTCAACACCTCATTCTGCCACCTCCCACAGCATTTCAGAGCTGTCACCAGACTCAGAGTAAGTGGTTTCCTTCCTTCCGCAGCCAGGTCTTGTTCAGCTGATCTTGTGCATTGTCCACCTGCCTGACTTCTTCCCAAAGGTGTTTAGTTGGGAGGGAGAGGGCTGTGTAAGGGTGAGCTCCTGGGGTGAGTGGCAGGTGTCTCCCGAATAGTGACTGGGCGGGGAGAAGCCTCAGGTGTGACAGCTCCAGGTGCTTGTAATGCAGCACAAGCAGAAGCCTCTGTGTGTGTGAGTCTGTCCTCTCTGCCCAAGAGATTATGGCCCTTGCTTGAGGCCTGTGGGTACTCAGGGGAGATGCTCTGTGTAGCTAGGCTGACCTCCTGGCTGATCCCTTGGTCAGTGCTGGCTCTGAGTCCCAATGGATGTGTGCAAAGGCCAGGCTGGCCGGGCAGGAGGGAGCCCAAGTCCTAGGGAAGCCCTGCCTTCCCCAGCCACATTTCTCCCAGGCACCCTTTTCCAGTATGTCACTTTCCCCCACTAGCTCTGCTCCCTGCTGGTACTGCTCCCACCCCACCCCATCCCTCCTTCCCTCTTCCCTAATCTCAGGGACAGTTGTTCCTGCCCTGACACAGGAGAGGTTTTCTGCCCTGTCCCCATCTGGCATAGTGGGGAAAGGGTGCTGGAGCCCAGGAGAGATGCCATGGCTTAACACTGTTTTTCTTTCCTCTGAGAAGAATAATGAGAAACGATGGTCATTCCTGAGGGGCCGAAACTGATCACAAGAGAGATGGAAGAAGCAGGGCCCTTCGCCAGGCACTGCCAGCTGAGGTTTGGTATCCCCATGGAGCCAGAACTGATGGTTGTCGGAGGCCCAAAACCAACCCTGCTTTCCCCTGCCCTGTGGGCTCAGGGGCCAGCAGCCCACACCACCCACTGCCAGCAGCCTCCAGGCTCTCAGCTGCCACCATGCTCTCCGTCACCTGCCTGGTGTGACAGGTAGTACAGGGCGAGGGTGGCATCTCCGACCCCCTGGGGCCAAGCTCTTTCTCTGCGAGCTGTTTGTGTGTGGGGTGTGCCTGTGTGTGTGTGAAGGGTGGGCGGTGGCAGGGGGACAGAAATGGAGCCCAGGATATGGGGGCAGGGAGGGTTTTCTATCCTTTTGTATCTTTGTAATCAGAGAGAAGAGAAATTTCTATGGTTATTTTTACGGATGGTCTGTTCCCAGGACCTGGAGCATTTGTTTCACCAACAGCCCCTTGCCGGTTTCCGTGGGGCTGCTAGAGCCACAGTCCCAGTGGGCTGGAGAAACAGTGCCAGGCAGTCCTTAAGGCTGTGCTGGCACTGCTTTGTGCCATCCCCCCTGCGGGTAGCTGGCCCTGTTGCCCCCCACCCTCCCACTGTGCAGCTCCAAGCATCTCCTCCTGCCTGGTGTCCCTCAGCCCCCTGCAGCCAGGCCTCCCTCTGCCCTGTGCTGGGACCCCCCTCGGGGCTGCCCCTGCCTGTGAGCTGGGGCTGTGTGCCAGCAAGAGCACACGTGAATGGGGCAGGAAATTCGGCACTAGGAACCTGCTGGGGAGGAGACAAGCTCTGCTCTGCAGTCCTGTCCTGTGCCAGGATGGTCCCACTCTCATCAGCGCTGGTTTCCCTGGCTCAGCAAGTGAGCACTGTGTTTTTATCCACTGGGTGTTGTGCTCTTTAACCTGCATGTTACAGAACAAACTTCTGTTGGTTTGTGGGTCTGGTAAAGGAGCTGGATGACCCTTGCCCTGCTTAGCAGCAGGCTCAGCTTTTCCCAGAGCCAGTCCTCACTCTGCAGAGGACTAACATCCACAGGAGCATGATGTGGTTCCAGTTTCAGGGTCCAGCATTGCCCACGAAAGTTGTATCTAGCTGGTTCCCTGTGTTCACCTGCTCTCCCTGAGGAGCAGAGGACCCCTGCTCAGAGTGGTCTGAATTTTGGGAGATGGAGATAAACAGCACTTTGCCCTCTCTGGAAATTCAGGCTACCCAGATGGTGTCTCTGCTCAGCCTGGGGCCTGATCCCTGGCTGTGCTGTGAGATGGCACTCCTCCGTGCCTACCTCAGCCTCAGGCCAGGGCATTTCCCTTGGCAGGGCCAGCGTGTTCCCTCTCACCCCCAAGGTGCTCTCGGGGCTGCATGACCATGTGCTCTTTACTGCCTTACTACCACACTGCCATGGCATCTTACTGTAGCCCAGCCTGACATGTTTACAGGAGAGGGCTCGTGCTGCTGTCCTCATGCCTTTAGGGAGGCCAAGGCCTCTTGGCTGCCTCCCTGAGTCACTGGGGAGAGTATGGGGGGAACAGAAGGGCTGGTGATTGGGGTGCCCTGGGTCCCCAGCACAGCCCTGATGAGGCAGGCTCACTGTCATCCTTTTCCTTGGGATGAGGAGAGAAAGGCCTGCTGACATGTTTACATGCCATTTGGGACCGGTGTGCAGAGGGAAAGCCTGCTGGCCCCACGTGCTGGGAGCAGCCAGGCACCTCCATGCTGCCCGTCTTTGCCTTTGGAAACAAGCTCGTTTACAAGTTTCTCTCCGGCTGTGCAGTGCCAGCACCAGAGCCCTGGGATCCTGTCCCTGCTGTTCTGTAGGGCCCATGTTTCTGCCAAGTTTGGCACAGGGCTCTATATGCTGCTGCCAAATGGAGAGCAAGTGTCAAGTGCCAAAAAGAAGAGAGCAGCAGAGATGGTGGCCATCCCTACAGAGCTGGTGGCCATCCCTGCGGAGCTGGGCCAGTCAAGAAGCAGAAATTCGCTTCTTGCAGACCAGTCTGCAGCTTGGTCCCTGATTGTAGTGCTGTGACCTGGGCTCTGGGGAGCATCCTCCTTGAGTTTGGATTTTTTCCTTTGGGGGATTTGGTCAGGGTTTTTTTTTCCTCTCTCTGTCTCCTGACTCTGTTGGCAGGGAGTGGGGAGATGCCCACACCCCCTTTTGGCTGTGTAAAAGTGTATAATGGAAGCGCCAGATTTGGAAATAAAAGTCTATAAAATGGTGCTGGCCTCTGTGCTGTCTGTGCCTCTGCTGGGGATTCATGGCTGGGGCTGTGGGTGCAGCACCTGGGCTCCAGGTGGTGTTGGGAGGGGGCTTGGGCAGGGGCTCAAGGGGCTCAGTTCCTAGGCTGCCTGGGGCTCACTGTGGCCTGAGGCAAGGTGACCAGGGGCTGGGGACTTGAGGTGAGGTGATTGAGCTGGGCTGTGTCCAGGCTGGTTCACACAGAGATGGGGCTGGCTGTGGTGGTGTGCAGTGGCTCCAGGCTGGGCTGGCAGAGCTGCAGTGCCTCAGGGCTGTGGCAAGCTGTGGGGCTCGTGCCTGGCAGCTGCCAGCACTCCCTGCCTGACCTAGGATAAGGGAAGAAGGTCAATTTTCCAAAGGCTGCGTGACCTCAGCAGGGTCAAGCTGGGTGCCGATAAGGAGAAGGAAGCGTGGGGAGGGGAGGCTGAGCATAATCCGTGTGCCCTCCTTCCCTCCCCTCTTGTCTTAGAGGAAATAGCAGGTGAGCAAAGGGCAGCATTGATCCACAGCGCCCTGAGCAAGGGTCACCATCAATTGTCATCCCTTCGTCCCTTACGGGCTCTGTCACCGAGCTCCTGGGGGCTGAGTTCAGGGCAGCCTTCGGGAGTCACAATGGCAGTGCCAGGAGCTGTGGTCCTGTCCTGCAGCCCTTCCAGAGCTGGCTGGGGGTGAGGGCCAGGGAGAGCTGTTGGGGGGGCTGGAGTGGCGAGGAGGGGCCACAGACAGAGTGACTGGGGTGCAGGGGGGGGTGGAGGCTGGAGTGCGGGAAGGAATGGCACAGGCAGGGACAGGGATCAGTGATAAAGAGGCAATAAATGACACGGGGTGCTATTAGCTTCTGAGAAGAGCCCTGTGCTGGCCTCTCATTCCATGCTGGGGGAGTGAATAAATGATGGGGAGTGGAAAAATGAGGAGGCAGCAGTCATGTGTGGGTGCCTGTGTTGGACATGCCTTTACCTGACAACTGATGGGCATGAGGGTGGACAGGGAGGGCCAGGGATGGGTTGAGGGAAGAGGCTCAGCCTCACTGAAAGCTGTGGGGCCTGGATTGTGCTCACCACAGAGAGCAAAGGTAGCCACAGGCTGCCCCCACAAAGCACCAGGGACAGAGACAAGTTGCTCCAACTCTGGAGATTGTGATCCTGGATGTCACCACTCCTGCTGCTTCTCAGCCCCATCCCACCATCCAGGGGACCCAGGATTCTCTAATGCCTGGCCCTGCCCACTGCCTTCACACTACACCTTGCTACCGGTCAGAAATTTGACCCTGGATTTCCGCTGCCGTGTCCCCATGGGCCTGGGCCAAATGTGACTCAGAAACTCCCTGCAACCAATTCTATCTAGGTTGTGATAAAGCCCAGGGAGGTGTGATGGGCTCGGTGGGACTGTAGCGCCCGCGGGGAACCTTTGGAACAAGATAACAGCTGGGTCTGTACGAGCTGTATGAGACCAGGGTAGTCCACAGAGCACAGCACACCTGTCTCCAGCAGGTAAGCAAGGGTCTGGGGAAAATACCTTGGATGCCATGACCAGAGGCTGTGGGTACCCCTTCTTGTCCTGGTCACAACTCCTGCTCCAGGGCATGGGTTGGGGAGCAGACACCCATGGGAGCCGTGGGGGCACAGCAGTGCCTGGGGGAGGCAGCTCTTGGCAGGAGGTTGGCACCAGGTTGTGCCCAGGGACAAGAAGCCCCCTGCCTTGCACGTGACATGGGTGGTCGGGCATGGCAGCATCCTGGATATAGCTGGAGACCAGGAGCTGAGGCTGTAGTGGACAGTCCCCAGCATGGGATGGCTCTGGGCACAGTAATAGTGCTGGGTCTGCCACAGCTGGGGAGCCCAGCACACCAGGGCACCGAGGGGAGCATGGTGGGTGCTGTGCATCCATGGGGCTGGGAAGCGGGGCGGCTTCTCAGCAGGGCAGGAGGAAGGGCAGGAGGCAGGGCACGGTGTCTCAAAGATCACTGGCTGGTTTTAATAAATAGGAGGAAGCTATTTTAATAAATAGGAGGAAGCAGGGCATGCACCTGACTGGTGGCTCCTGACCAATTTGAGCACAGCAGGCAGGAGGGCTGGGGGTAACACAGGGATTCAGGCTGGCACAGCCACAGGCACTCAGGGAGGGGATTGTGGGTCCAGCTGCAAGTGCATGAGCACCTTAAGACTGAGCAGGCCAGCAGCTGGGTGAGCCTGGCATGATGGTGCAGCTCTCAGAGTGAGCCCTGAGCAAGGACAAGCTGTAGATTTGTGCAGTGATTCCTCAGACTCACCATCCCAGCCCTGTGGAGGGTGAGACTTCAGCCCAGCCCAGCTCCTGTGCTCACAGGCTCATCCTGCTCTGCACTGCAGGGGTCAAGGGAGGGCAGTGCTGGAGGGATGGTGAGCCATGACATTTGCCAGGGTTTCACATTCCTGCTTCCCTCATGTGTAAAGGG
This sequence comes from Chloropsis cyanopogon, assembly GCA_013400585.1. Classification (NCBI taxonomy): domain Eukaryota; kingdom Metazoa; phylum Chordata; class Aves; order Passeriformes; family Irenidae; genus Chloropsis; species Chloropsis cyanopogon. The sequence continues at coordinate 163,700 of WEZZ01030788.1, forward strand.
ACAAAGTCTGCAGATGGGGCTGCGGGATGGATGGGCTTTGCTCAGCAGCTGTGCTGGCCCACTGCCCTGCCTTGCTGCCGTACACGGAGGGGAAGGTGATTGGCACCAAGGTGGGTCCTGTGTGGGCAGGTGGAGAGGGAGCCCCCCACCCACGAGGCAGCTCTGCTGGCAGACCCCACCTGTGCGTTCCAGTGGGGTGGATGGGGCTGCTGTGGGGCAGGAGTGGGCAGCACTTGCTGAAGGATCAGTTCCTTCCCTGCCCACCTGCTGACTGCCTCCTGCTCTCCATTTTGAGCCAGAGCTGCTGCTTCAGGACTCCCAAAGCTCGGCTTGTGCCTATCCTCAGGGCCATTCCTGCCCACCTGGCCAGGGTGGGATGGTTCCGTGGGCAAGTGGAGTTGGAGGAGGGGCTTCAGGGTGGGTGGGATGCTGGCTGCCCCTGGGCGTGGGAATGTGGCTGAGCTGTCCCTTTCGTCCTTGCAGGGGACTGGCATTCTGGAGAGCCAGGTGGGCATGGCAGCAGAGATGGCCCTGAGCCACCGAGCGCCCCCTGAGGTGCTGAGTGAGGCTGAGCTGGAGGAGGTGGCGCGGAGGAAACCTCCCACCAAGCCCTCTCTGCGTGGCTGCCTCCGCAAGACCAGGTAAGACCATGTGGCCAGTGGGACGTGCCTGGACTTTGCCGGGCATGCTGCACCCCAGCCCCACCACCACAGGGAGCTGCAGACCTGAGGGTCCATTTCCCTTTGCCCAAATACCCATGTCCCCACTCTGTCCTCCTGCCTGGAGGGACATCAGGCTCCAGTGGATAGAGCTGATGGTCCCAGTGATCCCACTGCTTCCCATGGGGCCCCATCCACCCTCACTCATGTCCCCAAGCCCCCTGCACTTGTGCCCAACTTCAGCTCCTGCTCCCTCCCTGCCAGATGCTCGGGCTCTGCCGCCAAGTCCCTGCTGTTCCGCTTCCTGCCCTTCCTGCGCTGGCTGCCCCGCTACCCCGTCAAGGACTGGCTCCTGGGGGACATTGTCTCGGGCTTCAGTGTGGGCATCATGCACCTGCCCCAGGGTGAGTGATGCCATGCCCAGGCTGCTAGGGGCTCCCCACAGGTGGGGTGGCCAGGGGTTGGTGACATTTCTCTGTGCTCCGCCTTCCAGGGCTTGCCTATGCGCTGCTGGCTGGGCTGCCGCCGGTCACGGGTCTCTACTCCTCCTTTTACCCCGTCTTCCTCTACTTCTTCTTCGGAACGTCAAGGCACAACTCCGTGGGTGAGCTGAGGGACCACGTGCTTGCACAGCAATGGTGGGGATGGAGCAAGGATGCCCGTGGCACAGCATTAGCACATCAGCAGCTGGGGGAGCCTTTCTTGCCTTTACTTTGCTCCACCAAGAAGGGGATTGGCCAAGCCAGAGCCAAAGTTTAGTGCGTTTTGAGCCTGGCCTAAGGAGAGAGGAGCTGACCCCTTAACTGGTCCTCTCAGAGAGGTCCTAGTGTCCACCTTGGGCTCCCTGCCCACACTCTGCCTGTTCTCAGGTCCCTTTGCCGTCATCTCTGTCATGATTGGGAGCTTGACGGACTCGCTGGCGCCCAGCGAGAACTTCCTGGAGTCCGTCAATGGCAGCAATGCAACGGTCAATGAGGAATTGCGCGACGCTGCCAGGGTGGAGCTGGTGGCCACCATCACTGTCCTGACTGGTATCTTCCAGGTAAGGTGGCCCCAGTCCAGTCTAGCAGAGAACAGGAGACTGTAACCTGTGGGTCATTTCTGCCATCTCCTCTTCCAGGTGGCCCTGGGCCTCCTGCAGTTTGGGTTCGTGGTCACCTACCTCTCAGACCCGCTGGTGCGTGGCTACACCACTGCTGCCTCTGTGCACGTCCTCGTCTCCCAGCTCAAAAACGTTTTTGGAGTCTCCCAGGGCGAGCACTCAGGGCCGCTCTCACTGTTTGTGGTGAGTGGGGGCTTGCTGGCACCCAAGGACCCCTGGTGCTCACCTGTGGGGCTCATAGAGGCCTCCAAAAGCCTTCTGGGGAGGCATCTGCTTTCCTGAGCGCATTCCCTCCTCCTGTGTTCTCTAGACCGTCATCGATCTCTGCAAGAAGCTGCCAGACACCAATGTGGGCACCCTGGTGACTGCCATCATTGCCATGGTGGCCATCTTGATTGTGAAGGAGCTCAACCACAAGTTTGCTGCCAAACTGCCCATGCCCATCCCCATCGAGCTTATCACGGTACCCAGAGCTGCCCCAGCCTCCCATGGGGATGCAGCCAGGAATCCCTGGTGTATCCCTGTCCTCTTCAGGGCGGAGAGCAGTGGGATTGGGTTCCTTGGCAAGTGCAGCTCCTGGGCATGTGTTGTCCCCTTCTCCTCCTCCTCCTCCTCCACCATAGTCCCTGTGCAGGAAGACCCTGCCTCACTCCAGTCATTCTCCCCCAGATCATCGTTTCCACCGGCATCTCCTATGGGGTCAACCTGAAAGACAAGTTTGGCATCTCTGTGGTGGGCAACATCCCCAGTGGGTGAGCAGGGCCTGATGGTGAAGGGGGCTGTGTCAGGGCACTGTGCCGCCCACAGCACCCCTGTTTGAGCCCCATCTCTCTCTTGAATGTAGGTTGAAGCCACCTGTGGCCCCTAACTTCAGCTACTTTGGGCAGGTGGCGGGCAATGCCTTTGCCATTGCTGTGGTAGGCTACGCCATCTGCATCTCCCTGGGCAAAATCTTTGCCCTGAAACATGGCTACAAAGTGGACAGCAACCAGGTGATGCTCTGATGCACAGGGCCCCCACCCAGGGTGAAAGCTAATCTTGCCCTTCTTGCAGCCAGATGAAAGCATGGTGCTCCCCTGCCACTGCTCTTTCCCTGCAGGAGCTGATTGCACTGGGCCTCTGCAACTTCCTGGGAGGCTTCTTCCAGTGTTTTGCCATCAGCTGCTCCATGTCGAGGAGCCTGGTACAGGAGAGCACGGGGGGCAACAGCCAGGTGGGTCTGGGCAGTGCTGCCTCCCTCTCCAGGGCTGAACCAGGGGCAGGAAGCACAGTGAGCAGAGCAGTGGGGGCTCACCCCTCGCCTCCCGCTCTCCTTCTGCTCAGGTGGCTGGTGTCATCGCATCCCTGGTCATCCTGGTGACCATTCTGAAGATTGGAGAGCTCTTCCGAGACCTGCCCAAGGTACATCTAGTCCCACAGCCTCAGTGTCACAACCCACACCTGTGCCTGTCCCATGGCATGGTGATATGGCAGAGGAACAGCAAAGAGCTACCCCCAGGTTTGCCCTCAGCTTCCTCATAGCTGCAGAAATTTCTCTCCTAGGCCATCTTAGCTGCCATCATCATTGTCAACCTCAAGGGCATGTTCAAGCAGTTCAGCGACATCAGGACTCTCTGGAAGTCCAACCAGGTGGACCTGGTAAGGTGCTGGCCAGCCCTGGGGCTGAGCTCGTGTTCCTGGAGAGGATTTCTCCACCCTCCCTGAGGCTTGTGGGCGCCAGTGGAGGGGCTGTGCTGCAGCTGACTGTGTCCCCCCTCCAGCTGGTCTGGGTTGTGACATTCATAGCCACCCTCCTGCTGAACTTGGACATCGGCCTGGCGGCCTCGGTGGCATTTGGGTTGCTCACGGTCATCTTCCGTACCCAGCTGTGAGTACCCCGGGGCTGGGGCTGGTGCCACATCCCAAGGGCAGGAGGAGCCCGTGGTGACCTCAGCCCCTTGCTCTCCTCCCTGCAGCCCCCACTACTCCATCCTGGGGCGTGTCTCCGACACCGATGTCTACAAGGATGTGGTGGAATATGAGATGGTAACAGCACCAGGGGTGGGGGAAGAGCTGCCTGTGTGGGGGGCAGCTCAAAGCATCCCCAGTAGTGGCTCACTGGAAAGAGGGGCTGGGGGCGTTTTGGTGAGGGGGAGGGGAACAAGTGGCTCCATCCCTGGGGTAGCACCCTCCCTATCTGCCCCCAGGCACAGGAGGTCCCTGGCGTGAAGATCTTCCGCTCTTCCTCCACCATCTATTTTGCCAACGTGGAGCTGTATGCTGAGGCCCTGAAGAAAAAGGTAGGAGAGCCACCAGCCTCAGAGTGCTTCCTGTGTCTCCTGCCTGCCAGCAACAGGGTAGTGTTGGGGCAGCTGGGGACACAGGGCCACATTGCTTTGCAGAGCGGCATTGATGTGGACCGCCTGATTGAGAAGAAGAAGAAAGCCCTCAAAAAGCTGAAGAAACAGCAGAAGAAACTGGAGAAGGAAAAGGCAAAGAGGAAAAAGGTGCTTCCTTGATGCAGGGGACCACTCCTCCAGTAACATCCTGCACCTCTTCCCTCCCTGGCTCTGACCCTGCTGTCAGTGCACTGGTGGGGCTTGGTGGCCCATGTGGTTCCCAGTTCAGTTTAGGGCCAATGGGTGAGAAAGGCACTGGGACTGAACTGGGTCACACCACCCAAGGTTGGTGGGAAAGCCAGGCTGTTAGTGATTATGTCTTGGAGCTGCCAAGTCACTAACCTTTTGGCAAGTTAATTGGAATTAAGAGCAAGAGCAAAGGCTGGCCTGGTGTCAGCTGATGAGCCTGCCTCTGCAGAGTGGTGCTGGGGAGAGGGGTGGATTTTGACACATTTGAAAAGAGCCTAAAAGTGGGTGAAGATGTGAGAGGGGCAGCCACTCCCAGGGCCACCAACCTCCTGTGCCCTCATACAGCCAAAGAGCCTCACCAAGGTGAGCCCAGGGAACACTGCCGTGGCCAGGGTGCCACCAGCCCTGGAGCAATGACGCCGGGTCTCCTTCCCTTCCCCAGAATGCAGAGGACGGTCCAGGCCTGTCAGTGATTGAGTTGAATGCGGGAGAGAGCAGTGCACCCTCAGAGCCCACCCTGCACAGCCTAGGGCTGCCCCAGCCCAGCTTCTACGCCGTCATCTTGGATTTCAGCCCCGTCAGCTTCGTAGACACCGTTTCCATCAAGATCCTGAAGAATGTAAGGGGAGCAGGCAGGACAGCAGCCTCGCTGATGGTGTCTCTGGGGCCCTGTGGGGTGCCCTGATGGCTGCTGCCCATCCCCCTTCCTGGGTAAAACGTTTTTTCCCATTTGCAGATCTTCAGGGATTTCCGTGAGATAGAAGTGGACGTCTTCATTGCCAGCTGCCCGGGTGAGGGGGCTCTGCAGAGCCGCGAGCCCAGCTGGGCATGGCCAGCCCTTTGGCACACAGCTGATAGCCTGGGGGGTCTCTCCATGGTGCTCCCAGCCCCAGGGTTTCCCCAGGGCACAGGTGCTGCAGGTTGTCCCATGGATCCAATCTGAGCCTCGAAGCTGGGTCCCTGGTGATGACCCTGGTGTCCCCCACAACACAGGAGGCGGGAGGAGGCTGCTCTGGGTGAGGGGCAGGGCTCAGCTCAGTGCCATCAGTTTAGACACTTATCCCTCCACACAGTATCCGTCCTGGCCCAGCTGGAGCGGGGCAACTTCTTCAGTTCAGCCATCACCAAGCGCTCCTTCTTCCCCTCGGTGCACGACGCCGTGGTGCACATCAGCAGGGAGCGGCACCAGGCCTCGGTGAGCACCCAGCCTTGGTGTCCCCAGCACGGCCATGGAGAGGGCAGCCACACCAACCCCTCCCTATCTGCCCCCCTCAGGTGGACCGCAGCACCAGGATGTAGCCCCTCAAGAGGAAGACATCTCCCCCAGGGGCCGGGCAGGCAAGGAAGGCTTTGCCACCCTGATGGCACCGACTCGCCCCCCTGGGGCCCAGATGCCCTGATCCCCAGCAGCCCCTCTGGACTCGGCGCTGGGGCCCTGCCCTGTCCGTGAGCTGTGCTGGGGCTGCTGCCGGACGGAGCTGCTGCTGGCTGTCACACCGAGTGCCTCCACACCTGGTGCCTCCACACTGCCTCAGCACGGGCCTGCCCCGGCCGGCCAGGACGTGGTTTGGGGGGCGGTGGAGGGGCCAAAGGGCTCCCGCTCCCAGCAGCGGGCAGGCATCATGAATAAAGCTACGCCGTGTTCCTCAGGGATGGTTTCAATGCCCTTTCCTCAATATCAGTACTTTTGGGCCAGACTACCCGGCCGCTTTTTGTGATCTGCATTTTGCTGTGGTTTGGTAAAAGCTGGCATACACTGCCAACTCACAACTCGTGTGTTGGGCTTTCAAGGGCTTTGATGGGCTCCTTTCTGAGACTGCCATGCACTGGACTTTCACATTTACAATCACTTCACCTTCCATAGGTCGTTTCAGTATTTAATACTCTTTCTTGGAATGTAAGCAATAGACCAGAAAGTACCAAATTCCCTGCGAGCCCTGTCTTCCCAAAGGACCATTAAAAAAAATTGCTTTTCTCCTCTGACTCATCTGCCAGTATTTGGATGTAGCATTGTGTCCCTTAAGTGAACCTCTCAGAAGGGATCTCATCACAGGCAATATCTCAGGCTTCCCTGAAAAACTTGCTCTTTTGGATCCTAATTCTATTCTGAGCACATTTAAGATGTTTTTCACCAAGGCCACTTAACAATGCCTCTTTTCTTATGAAACGAGACTGAAATGTGCATTGTAAGTATGGATCCCACTAAAGGTTATACTGGTAATTATAAGAATGGTGGCTCCCTCCTCCAGTTGCATTTGTAAATTAATTGATTTTCCAAAGCTAAATATTCCAGGCCTTTGAACACAAAAGGAAGTCTTCGTCTTTTGCAAGAGTTACCCCTTGGAGGACTTGTGTTAATTTTGATTTTTAAGGTGTTAGCCCTGTTGCTGGTTTCACTGCTGCATAAGAATCGAAAAGAAGATTGTTCTCTCCTGTGCTCTGAGAATGCCCAGGATGCCCATTTCAGGATATCCACTCCCTTGGATCCCTATTCCCAGAACGCTCATTCCGTGGGACCCACATTCCCCAGGACCCCCATTCCCGGGACCCCCATTCCCCGGGACCTCCATCCCCCGGGACCCCATTTTCCCGGACCCCATTCCCATAACCCCCATCCCCCAGGACCCCCATTCCCGTGACCCCCATCCCCTGGGATCCCCATTTTCCCGGACCCCATTCCCGGACCCCATTCCCGTGACCC
>WEZZ01030788.1:171273-189387 GCA_013400585.1 Chloropsis cyanopogon
GGGAGCCCCCGGGCCCCGGAGCGGAGCCGGGCGGGCGGGGAGCAGCGGCGGCTGTCGCTGTCACCCAATGCGGGGCTTGCCGCCGGGCCGCTGTCCGCTCTCCGCCCCGGTACTGGGGTGTGACCGGTTCGTGCGGCTTTTCCCTTGGGGTTTGCCACCTCTTCAAACCTCCGAGTTCCCGGCCGTGCCGAGGGGAACAGACTGTCAGTAGTGGTGACAGCCTTTATTTTTACAGGCAGCTCTATTGACTTTGACAAGAAAGCGAGGTGCTGCCACCTATGCCCAAACACTCCAGAACATCCCTGAGACCCAGGTCACCACCCTGGAGAACGGCCTCCGTGTAGCTTCAGAGGAGTCCAACCAGCCAACCTGCACGGTAAGTTTAACATAAGTTACAGGCTTATTTGAAATAATCCCATCTTGCCTAGCCTGCAGCTGGTTTTCCAAAAGGGACAGACCCCTGTCTGAACCAGCGCTTTTGACAGAGACCCCACTGCTTCTCTCTCTGAACAGGTGGGATTAATATAGCAGCAGGAGGCCCAGGCTGGTGGTGTATTGTCTTTAGACAAGCTTTCTTGCTCTACAAATTTCTTGCTCAGCCTTACAGTGTTTGTATGAGCAGGAAGCAATCAGTAAAAGTTGTCTCTCTGGCAAAACCAGATTTGGTGAAGCTGAGAGAGAAAAAGCCAAAATATATGCAGAGAACAGTTGCTAGTTTGTTCTTATTTTGGTTCTCCTAGTGTAATGTCTGTGGACCAGGCTTCCTGTCCCTGCTGTATGTTTGTGTCACTAGGAAGCTGGTTGTTTTCTTCTCTGATGTTGGTTTTGCTGCCAGGTGGGCGTGTGGATCGAGGCTGGGAGCCGCTATGAGGACACGAACACCAACGGGGCCGCGTTCTTTATGGAGCACATGGCCTTGAAGGTGAGGATGTCTGCTAGGTCTGCACAGAGCTGCCCTGAATGTTCTGTCCATACGTTGTCCTCTCGTTTTGGAGGCTGTGGCTGTTGAAAGAGGGTGTAAATCAGGTCATCTGAGTCCTACAGTCTTTGCATCCAGTATAAAAATAAGTCTGAAAAGGCATCTAGCCTATGTGGTGCTTATTGGTTGAATGTGCAGCAACTCGCAAGCATACATGAATCAAAAATAGCTCTTACTTACTATTTGCTGATTTTTCCTCTTAAAGGAAAAAACCTTGTAATTAACAAGTGTAGCACACACAGAGCACTGTGTTATGAAGCATCTTTCCTCAGGTTAGCACAGAGAGTGCTAACCAAAAGCAGCATTTCTTGTTGCCATTTATTTTACATGGATTTTCTGACTGGTCCAGCAAAGTTCAGAGGCTACAATTCTTACTTTTCAAATTATGCAGGTGTCTGCTGAGCAGGGCAGAAGACATCTAAGCCTGGGACTTGCTGACTCAGGTTCAGCCTGTGCCTTCATAGGCAGCTACAGCATCTGGCCAGCTCCTTAAGAGATGGGCCCTGTATTAGAAATAATGTTCTACTTCTGTTTGTCTTCTTCTGTATGTCACTGCTTGGATAGCTAGAAACCTGCTTATTTTTGGTTTGGGCTTGTTCTTGGTTTACTTCCAGGGGTGTGCTGTTCAAACACTGTTGCCTCAGCACAGGTTGTCTCCTTCCCTGCTGACTTTGTGCTGGTTGGTGGTGATGACAGCCTTTATTTTCTCGGGCAGCTTTATTGTGTTTCAATAAACATGAGCTTTATTGAAAAGTTTGTGTTGGTCTTTCAAAATACACCTCAGCCATCCTTTATCTAGAGGAAACAAGCCAAGTCTTAAATCTCTTGTCTTGTGCACCTGCCCTTGGCTTTTATGAATTACGTGACAGTCCTTATTGTTATTTTCATTGCTTTAATACTGAGCTAAAGGGAAGTTTGTCATTTCATAATTGAGTTTTTCTGGTTTCCTCTAGGGCACAAAGAAGCGTCCTGGCTTGGCCTTTGAGAAGGAAGTGGAGAGTCTGGGTGCTCACCTGAACGGGTACACCTCCCGTGAGCAGACTGCCTTCTACATAAAAGCCTTGTCCAAGGACATGCCCAAAGGTAGGATGGCCAGGGGAAAGTCTGATTGGGAGGTTAAGTAAGTGCTTGTGCTTCTGTTTCTCACCCCCAAGCATCTTTTCTACCAACAGACCAGGGACTGAGGTTGAAGCTGAGCAGTAAATTGGAGGTTCTGGTTGGTAGCTGAGGAGAGCAGCACAGTGATGTGGTGCTTCAAGGCTGTGTGCTCATGTGTCCCTAAACCAAGAGTTGTAGTTATGTCAGGCTGCACTGCATTGCCAGGAGGGAAGGTGGGAGGGATTCTCTAGTCTGTGGTTGTTTATGGAGCTTAGCAGCTGAGGTCAGCGGCAGCTGCTGTGTGAGGAGTCCTCAGGGCAGCTCTTGCAGGTGCTCCTCATGCTCTGCAGTGCCATGTGCTGCCTTCTCTGGGTCAGTTTTGGGCATAGGCAGTGATTTGAGTAGGGGCCTTACTGTAGACATGGGCTGTGCTGTGGGCATCACAAACTGTGAGGATTCAGTGTGTATCTGGAAGAGAACCTGCTTCTGACTTACTTCACCCTCTGCAGATGTGGCCTGCACTCTGCTGGCAAAGCTGCTTGGAAAGCTGATTTGGAGACTTCTTGCTAAACCAGTGTTGTTTGTTCCTCCCAGATGCTTTGGGAATGGGTAGCACTCAGCTCTGTTGTGTTGCATGCCCATGGGTTGCATGCAACCCATGCATGCATGGTTTTTGCTCACTCCTGTGTCTCCTTTCAGCAGTCAGGCAGTGGGATGCTAATGTAGGAATTGTGTTGCAGCTGTAGAGCTTCTGAGCGACCTTGTGCAGAACTGTGCACTGGAGGATTCTCAGATCGAGAAGGAGCGTGGCGTCATCCTTCAGGAGCTGCAGGAAATGGACAGCAACCTGACAGATGTCACCTTTGATTACCTTCATGCCACTGCTTACCAGGGGACTGCGCTGGCCCACACCGTTGAAGGGACCACAGAGAACATCAAGTGAGCAGCAGGCTGGATGTGTGCCCAGCCTAGGGGTGCAGTCTGTGGGGTGCATGACTGCTGCTTCCTGGGCGTGATGACTGCACAGTGTGTACATGGAGGTGATCTGAGCCCATGGGCTTCTCCTTGTGCCCATTCGTGCTGGTGAAAGTGTAATGCTGCACACAGTCCTTACAGCCACCTCATGCAAGCCCTTCCTGAGGTTGGAAGGGACAGGTTGAACCTTTTCCCACACTTCTCAGTTTGTTTAGAGAGCTAGGGGTGCTCATTAGAGCAGTGGCCTTGTGTTAGCTCAGTGACTGGGTTCGGTACTCTCCAGTCTGTATTGAAGTCTATCTTTAGCTCTCCATCTTGGCTGTTCTTCCTGTTCTAGAACTAGAGCACAGCACAAACACGGTGCACAGTGCAGTCTTGCTTCTAAAAAGCATTGTTACCCTGCAACAAAGACAATCACTGCTGTCTCTGCACTGTGAACTTGCTTCTTCTAAGCCTCTCATTCCTCCAGAGTTGGAGATGCTGATGTTCTGGGTCTCCATGTTCTTTCTAGGAGGCTGACTCGAGCAGATCTGGCTTCATATGTTGATACTCACTTCAAGGCACCTCGCATGGTCCTGGCAGCTGCTGGTGGTAAGTTCTAGATCCTTGTAATCCTGGGAAGCCTCAGTATTTTCAAGCATGTGATCAGACTTGTCTCACATCACTAATGTAAAATCAGATAATTTTGTTAAATTAGTTTGTTTTAAGGCTGGAGATCTCTCTCTTTATCATTGCCAGGTATTTCCCACAGAGAACTGGTAGATGCAGCTAAACAACACTTCACTGGGCCACCTTTTGCCTACAAGGGGGATTCTGTGCCTCCCCTCAAGCGCTGTCGCTTCACAGGGAGTGAGGTAAAGTTGTTTTGGTCCCCATCAGAATGAACAGCTGTTGCCCAACTGTGGAATGAATGTGAAACCAATTACAGCTGCTTCTCAGTGGAAAAGTGTGTTGGTGTGTGTCGGAGAAGCTGATGATGCACCATCTTGGTAATGCTCCCATGTTCTGTTCTTGGGGCTCATTGCCACGTGTTGGGTTTCAGATGGGACCCAAATCCATTAGGAGTGTGAGGCTGTTGCTCATATGATCTGCTGCAAAACTCACATCAGAACAGCTGCTTTGTGTTCAGTTCTGCCTGGGATTCTTTAATTTCACTGGAATAACATCAAGTGCCCCAGTTTGTCAGCCTGGCACTGCAGCAGGCTGCAGACAGATCAGTGTTCACGCAGTTCTCCCCCACTCTTTGATGATTTTCCAGATCCGTGCCAGAGATGATGCTCTGCCCTTTGCCCATATTGCTCTTGCTGTGGAGGGGCCAGGATGGGCTGATCCAGACAACGTGGTCCTCAATGTGGCCAATGCTATCATAGGGCGCTACGACCGCACTTTTGGAGGTGGGAAGGTAAGAGTCTTGGGAGTGCAAAGGGAGAGCCCGAAGCCTTTTCATGTGAAATGTTATGGAGGCCCTGGGTGCACGTGCTTTAGGAGAGGTTGTTGTGGTTAGCTCCTAACTGTGAAGGGGTTAGGAGCTTGGAAAGTAGAATAGAAGTGTAATCGAGGCTAATCCAGGACAGTTCTTGAGAGGTGATGTTGGTGAATGAACTGAACCTTTTGTGGAAGAGGTGTAGCTGCTGTATTCTCAGCAGCTTATTCCCACCCTTACAACTAACCACTCAGTGGGAGTGTTGATGGAAGCAGGACAGAATACTCTACAGTCTCATGATGCAAGCTCGTCTTGCCACTGCAAGAGCAAATGGAACTTGTTTAAAAGCTCAGTATTGCATCCATTGTTGTCTGAAATCTGTCTGGCCTGTGTATCTGTGCTAACCCCTGCTGCTGGGAGACCTCGTCCTTCCCATTTTTTTCCCACTCCTGTGGTGGTGTGCATACCAGCTTTTCATCTGCAGCTGGGAAAGGAAATAGTTCAGCTGGATGGACTCCTAGACCATTGTCTGTGGCTTTTCCAGCAGTGATTCTCATCTGTTGACCACATGAAGGCTCTAAATTAAGCTCTCCTTCAGCAAAGTGTTCCGCTCTGTCATGTCTATGGTCTTTGTGAAAACAGCTCAGTGGGAAAGAATTTGAGCTGTGAGGAAGCTGAAAGTGAAGTGGCTGACAATCTCCTTATTTACAGAATCAGTCTAGCAAGCTGGCTGCGCTTGCTGTGGAGCATAATCTGTGCCACAGTTTCGAGCCATTCAACACCTCCTACTCTGACACCGGCCTCTTCGGTTTCCATTTTGTTTGCGACCCTCTGTCCGTAGATGATATGATGTTTTGTGCTCAGGGAGAGTGGTAAGTACAACTTCAGCACAAGTTGCTGTTCGAGATCTGAGCCTCTCGTGGGAGACTGAGCTGCTGGGGGAGCATATTAAGTTTATAGAGAGCTGTGTCTCTTTATGAACTTCTTGGTAACTTGCATTCTGGTTAAGTGATCCTGTAAGTGGTTTCTGTAAATCTCTAAGGATGTGGCTTTTGAGGAGCCATTTTAATCCCTTAGGGCTTCTCAGGTCTTTTGTTCATGCTTTCAAATATTAGCACCAAAGCTTTGGGGCTTTTTATATACAAGTGAGATCATTCCTTAGACAAGGCTTTCCTAGGTGCCCAAGAGACTTATCTCCATTGTCTTGTTAAGCCTGAGCAAAGCAGTCAGAGTTCCTGCTGCTCAGGCTCTTGTCTTGTGGCTGATGAATGATCTGCTGCTGGAATCATGCCAGTGTTTGGGAGCCTTCTGGCTGTCCATCTTACTGTGTCCATGAACCAGTTCAAGGCTACATCTGGGCTACAAGCCATTCTGTGTGGAGCAGGTGGAGTGAGCCCTTGCCCCAGAGACGTGGCCCATTGGCAGGAGAAGAAGGGACGTAGCAGCTGGAGTCCAAACAGACTGTGGAGCTGTCTTGTTCTTTCAGCATCGGTTTCCATAGCAGCTTGCTGTGCATGGGAATGGCTGACACGCCTTCCCTCTCCTGTGACAGGGCAATGCACAGCTGTGCCTGCTGGGCAAGCCAGAGCCAGCACCAGGGCTGCTGAACCTCTGAGTGTAACTCAGCGTGTATCCTGCTGGCTGAATCCCCTGCCTGTGTGCTGGAGCTCTTGCCTCCTGCTGCTCAGTGCTCCCCAGTCCTTAGCTGCTCTGTGGGGATCAAGGATGAATGGCAGCCTGCAAGACAAACAGTGTTGATAACTGCTTATTTTTGAGGAGGCTGGGAAAAGGGAAGAAATCACTTTCTTTCTGAGCAGACAAACATCTTTAAGAGGTTTATCTTCTTTCCATGTTTTCTCCAGGATGCGTTTGTGCACTAGTACCACAGAGTCAGAAGTGACAAGAGCCAAGAACTATCTCCGAAATGCCATGGTGGCTCAGCTGGATGGTATGCTCTGGTTTATGGATTGACCACTGTGCAACTTTCAGAGGGTTTCTGCTTGGGGCTCCTGGGGAGCAGGACCTGTGCTAGAGATTGCAGTTCTGCTGGCAGGCACTGGGCAAAACTTCCTTTTCCTGCTCCACACTTCTCCTGCCATGTTGTCAAAGCTGCTGACCCCAGCCTTCTGTGCTCCCAGGAGTGACATACTGCTGGTGACCTCAGGATTGAGACCCTCACCCTGGTCTGCCTTGGCTGTAACACTTTGGAACCAAGTAAAGCAATCCATGTATCGTGTAGCTCCTGCTGGAGCTGCACAGAGTGGGAATTAGGGCTGTGCTTTGTTAGCAGAGGGTTTAATGCTTAGAGTTTGTACTCTGCTTTGGCTGATGATCAGGCTGTGCAATTCTGGAAGGCTTCTTGGTGCCCTGACCATGCAATATCTTCAACATCCAGGTACCACACGAGTGTGTGAGAATATTGGAAGCCATCTCTTGCACTACGGACGCCGTATCCCTCTGGAGGAGTGGGATGCCAGGATTTCTGTAGGTATCCATTTGTTTTGGCTGGGATACCTGAGCATGGTGTCAGCATTGTCTGTCCTTAGTCTGCACATGTGAAGTAAACACGTGGTGTACTTAATCCCTTAATCAACTGCCTGGAGTCCAGGTGGTTATCCTGCTGATGCTGATGTAACTGTCACAATCTCTGGTTTAGACCCAGTGTATCCTGTGTCCTTGTGACTGGAGTTCATCCCAAAAAGAGGGCATGCAGTTGTGTTAAGTGGCACAACCTGAAATTCCTGTAACAGTTCTCCTAGTGGTGTCCCACACCTAGTTTGTGTAATTTGTGCAGCCAGTCCATTCCTTAGAAGACTTCCAATTTTGGCCTTGTCTTCTGTACCCACAGGAAAATGCACTGTGTAGGGACTTCAGCCATCCTTGCAGACAGAGCTGGGCAGTTGGTGCAGATGGCCCCAAGGGCCTGATTGTATCTTTTAATGATCTTGATATGTAATGGCAACAGTTAGTTACAACTTTGAGAAGTGTAGATCTGCTGGAAGAGTCATTAATTGCTTGTTTGATCTTTATTAGGCCGTTGATGCAAGAATGGTGAGAGACGTGTGCAGCAAATACATTTATGACAAATGCCCAGCACTTGCAGCAGTTGGTGAGTAGTAGGTGACAATCAGCACACACTTAAAGAACAAGGTGGGGCCCAGAGCTGAGTGAAGTGAGTTGCAGGCAGCCCTCATGTGTGTGTCCTGACGCGTTAAGCCACTCTGGTTCTTCACTGATACCCTCCTGCCTCTGTACATGAGGTGTGCCAAGGCACATTTGCCACGAGATCAGACTTGCAGGTGATGGAGATGCAGTGGCAGTGAGCTGCTGGCTGTTCTCCCACCTCTGCTTGCTGTGCAGCTGTGACTAAGGCTGGCAGTCCTGTAGCTGGGTGCGGGCCCAGCACGTCTGCCAGGTGTCCTTACCCTGGGGTCAGGGTGGTTTATGTAAGGGAAGTGAAGGGACCTGGTTCTCCTGTGCTGCTCTGGCATGTCTGTCTGGCCAAGGACGAATTCCTTTCGGAAAACCTGCCTAAGCAGCTCAACTCTGCTGCCTCCTTCCTGTGTGTTGAGAATTCCCCTCCTCTTTGCAGCTGTTTCCTCTGGCCTTCAAAGTGGAGCAGGTTGGAAAAGGGAGACAGTGTTTGAGCAGGAAGTTGAAATGACTTGGTGGCTCCCTGTATTTGATACCTGTATGGGGAGCTGTTCTGAGCGTTGTGGGGCAGTGTGAGAAAACACATTTTTCTGTCAGGAACTGGTATCTGCTAGTTTTCCTGATGCAGGACAGGCTGCTCTGCCACCCTCTGCTTTAAAGACCATAAGAAACTGTACAGGGCTATTTAACTATGTCTCCAAGTGACTTTTCTCCTGTTCACTCAGGTCCTGTTGAGCAGCTCTTGGATTACAACCGCATCCGCAGCGCCATGTACTGGGTCCGTCTCTAGGATGTGTTGCCTGCAGGTTGGAAATCCTGAAGCTGTGGACTGTGACAGCTTCCCTCTGGCACTGAATGTCTTGGGCACCACGGGCAAGCTGAGTCCGTTCAAAGCAGCTGTCTTCGCTGTGTTAAATGTGTAAAAATAAATACATCCTACGTGGAGTTGGTTCTGCTGGTAGTCAGCTTGTCTTCCTGGCTGGTGTGTGTAGACATTGTTAATCTTGCCAAATTGGGGAGATGCAATGTGGGGAGCTGGAGCTGTTGATAGACAAACATCTGTCCAGAGGGGCTGTTATAATAACCCATATGTTTCTCTATGGAGATGTGTTGCCTCTCATCTTAAGCTTCCTGGTTATCTGTAAACCAGCTCAATCATGAAAAGAGATTATTCTGTAGTGGTGGTGGTCTACACATTCTTTTACTCTCCATGCAGTCAGGCTCAGCTAGGCAATAACTGAGAAGCTTTTTACTAGCCTATACCCATAAGATAATCTCTGGGTCTGAGTAGTTGGAAGAGCTATCCAGCCCTGCCTTTTTGGTGTTAAGCTGGTTGTTGCTCCCTTGTCTTGCCTCTGGGAAGTTGGAATATGGAACAGGAAGCTGAGCAAGGGGGATGAAGAAGAGTTTCCCACCAGGTGGCACTAGCCTGTCACAGCTACCCTTGGAAGCTGCAAGGTATTCCTGTTTGATTTTTCTCTTTGGGATAAATATCTCTGAGGTTCTCATTTGATTTCCAGGTTCTGCCCTGACAAGGGAGATTTAAAAATAGTGTAAAAGTTTCTCAGAGTTAGTCATTACACTTGAGACTAATCCAGTGTACTAAATAATTTGTGCTGAATCTGGATTCTTGATCAGAGAGTCAGTGTGTCTGAACCCATTGCGTATACTAGGCAAGTTTGAAACTGTTAAATGCTCTTGATGCAATTTGGGTTTAACTATTGTCACAAGCTCTGGCTTGCTGTAAGTGCACTGAGGGCTGAAAAACTAAACAAGCTCACTTATGCCTCCAGCCTTGTGGAACCAGTAAATGATTCTGTCTTGGTTTTGTGACTGCAGTCAGACTATAATCCTCTTTTATCTTCCATTGCTATGTATTTTCCCCTTCTGGTTAACTTTCCAAAGTGTTATGCAGTTGGTGAGAAATATAAGGAAAGGGATCCTTGCTTAGCATTTCCTACAAGTTTTCTTCTTTGGAGGTATCTCTTGAGGAATGTATGTTTTCCTTGAGTAATTAATTCCTCAGGCTCTTGTCTGCTAGTTTATTCTAGGAACACATTCAAACCCCTCAGCAACGGATGCTTTCCAAGTTGTTTTGTTTTTCTGGAAAAGCAGCTGGCTCTGCTGAGCCTTGCTCCCAACACTTCAGCAAGGACCAACTCCTGACCAAAGGCTGCAGCTCTGCAAGGCTGCCTGGCTTATGCAGCCTTAAATGGATTTTGTAGATGCTTTTTCCATGAAGAACTTTGAGTATCTGGGCTGATCTGGACTAGGAGCCATGTCCTGGTGAGTGGCACTGGATGCAGAGGGCTGTTGGGTGCCTGTTAGGAGTTAAGGCTGTGCCCAGGATGTTGGCACTTTCAGGCTGCAGTTGTGGTGGCACTCTGCCTTGTAGTGCCTGTTGTGTTTGTGTGCTGTGGCAGTCCCTGCCTCCGGAAACATGAGCGTCTGACCAGCTCCAAGGATTGAGAGGTTTGCCATATTATTTTTTTCCTTGGTAAACAACAACTGGGGGTGTAAAAGCTGGGGAGGGGAAGCCCATTCAGGAGTCAAGTCTTCCTGCTTGGCAAAGATGCTCATGCTCTGAGCCTTATCAGGGGCTTGGGAAGTGTAACCTGGAATTGGTGCAGAGTCATTAAGCATTTGGCAGGCAAATGCTTTGATACTGGAGGAACTGAAGCTCTAATCTCATTGGCAGGTCTCTTGCTGTTGAAACTGTATGGGGGTGTTTCTGTTCCTCCACCAGAGTAGCCTCAGTCCAAGGGAATCCTTGGGAAATGTCTGGCATGACAGAAGTGTCCTATCTCAGCTTTTCCTGAACCTTGAAAAATAGATCTTTTGCTGGACCTCTCCCCCTCCCCTCTGCTCCCTTTCCCTCCCACAGTTTCCGCTGCCCAGTGAAGGACAGTGCCAGAGGATGGAGTTGGAACCATCCCTAGAAGCATCCCAAGTTCACTGTAACTGGAGATGGCCTGGGTGACCTAATAAATCTGTTTCCTGGCTCCATGGACAATGCAGGATTGTTCAGTGGGGCTCTTTGACCAGTTTAGTTTTCAATGGCTTAAGTGTTTTATTTTGCTACTTGGAAGGTTACTTGGGATCCCATTAGTCTGTGCTGATAAATTTAGCCTGGTATATGGATTGGCCTTTGCTCCCTCCCCTTCTGCATGGTCTTACTCTCTCCAGACTAAGTCCCCTCTTTCAAGCTATTGTGATTGCTTTTACTCCATCACACCTTGGTATTCCATCTGTTGGCTGCTGCAGGAGAGGATTTGGAAAGGGGGATACTGTGCATTGCTGTGTGCACCCTGTGCAAGGCTCTGCCGTTTCCTGCACAGGACTTTGGTGGCTTGTGTCCACAGAGCTATTTCAGGAATGTAAACTCCAGCAGTGAAAATGGTGAGCACTCACTGGAGCCCTGTGCTGAGTGCTCCGTGCTGTCCTGGTGTCTGCAGGGAGAGCTGCTGGTGCCCCCAGTGCAGGGCTGCAGGGCCCAGCAGATGTACAGGGTGGATCTGCCTGGGGAGCAGGCAGCCCCTTTGATATGTGAGATGCTTGTTTGTGATTCGGGTGCTTGCCAAGAGAGGGGCCACAGCAGCCAATTGTCAGAGTTGCCTCACCTGAACTAATTACCCACCCTGGAAAGTACAGTTGATACTCATCATGGGTGCTGAGCCAAGCCTGTCCTGGGGAAGCAGGGAGCTGCAGGGAGGCTTTCACAGAAATGAGAGGCTTGGAGCTGTGCCACTCTTTGGTGCCAGAGAGCTTTTGGGAGGAGAGCCCACAGCCCTCTGGGCCTGCTTCTCTACCTGCTGTCCTGCCAAGGCTGGTGAAAAATGGCAGTGGGAGCCATAGGTGAGTGGGGTTTAGAAGACAGGGCAGCAGTGCAGCTCTGTGGTGTCTTGTGTTGCTGGAGCCTTGCTCTGGGCAGACCCCTGGTGCAGGGACTGACTGAGGTGTTGGCATGGCTGTGACCAGGGACTTTCTCCCCCATCCAGCCCCTGTGTGGTGTGGTTTGCTCAGCGAGGGGGTGGGTTCTCTCTGTGATGAAGTGCACTCAGTGGGGCTGCAGGATTGCCAGGCTGAGGGAGGTACCTGGTGCTTGGTAGCCCTGACTGGGACTCCTGCACTTCACTTTGCCCTTCTGTGCACTGCTGAGACTTTGTACACCAGGAGAGAGGAGCAGTGAGCAGTGGTGTCTGGACACATACCCAGCAATCGTGTTTCCTATTTGGGAAAGGAAATGCCTCGTGTAAAGCTTTAGTGTATTCATTGCGTGGAAAAGTGGTGGACAAAAGGCCCATCCAGGCCTGACTGCCAGCAACAGCCATCCCAGGCTGCTGTGAGGCACGAGGCATGGCGGCAGGAGCTGTCTTTGTCTGCAGTGGTGTGCCTGGAAGGGGTGAGATGGAGCCCTGAACACCCTCATTAAAAGCTGCTTTACCCCACACGCCATCCAAAGAGGTTGGATGGTTCTCACTTTTCCATGCAAGTCTCTGCTTTCCCATCCTTTCCCCGATATGTTTTCCTTCCTCAGGGCTGTGAGGTTTTTAGTGGGGCTGCCAGGCTGAGGTTTGGCTTTGTTGCCCATTCAGACCATCACTGGGGATGCCCAGAAAAGCTATTTGAAGTGTGGGGTGTGGAGAAGGATCTGCCCAGGAATGGAAAATGGAGCTGCTGGGATGGCAGCTGGGGAGCTCCCAGCCCTGATCTGTGACAGCAAGAGGGATTTTTTTTCCTGTACAAAGAGGTGTGAACAATACCTGTGCTGGATCACCTGCCAGGTGCCCTGGAGACACTGCTCTGGCTCAGTGTCCCACCACCCACTGCTGAGCCTCTGCCATGATCTGGGATTATTTAAGGCTCCATATCCTGCTTTAGTGCGAGAGCTGCACAGCAGAGACAGCATGAGGACAGCAAAGGAAACTGGATTAAATGTCTGAAGCAAGGTTTGAGCAAGGCTTAAGATACTGAAACAGGAGCCTGAATATCCAAGTGCTGTTCCTGGTTCCACCAAGAGCCTGCAGTGACATGGAGCATTCAGGTTTCTGGGGCACTGTGTTAAGGTGGGTGCTGACACCAGGTGCAGGGCACAGAAATAAAGCTGCTCCCCATGCACTGCCCTCAGCACTCGGCAACTCAGGTGTGCAAAGCATTTTGTAAAGCAGCCCCAGTACTCTGCACTGCTTTCTGCTTTGCATGTGACTTTTATTCAGAGTAGGCACTTGGATAATGCTATAAAGGGAATGTGCTGCTTATCTTTGATTTGTTATATTTAGGGAAGAATGAGTTGACTCTTCTGGAGGGGATTTTTTTTCTCCCTCATTTGAATGTTTAATCTAGGGAACTACAGTGATGTTGCTTCAAGATTTAGCAGTGGATGTATTTCAGCTTCAGGAAAGTGCACTCTGAGTTTATTGGGGTGCACTGTAGAGCTCAGCATTGTGCAGATTCCTGTGTACCAAACCCATGGCCCCCAGTTCAGGTCATGTCACCCTTGAGCAAAGCTCGTAGTGATCAAGAAACAGGCTCGGTGCTACCCAGGAAACATCGAGGGTGGGATTTCCAGCTGGGGATAACTGCCCGTGCCCTGGGCTCTCTCACAGGAAGCTTGGTGAAGAGTGGCTCTAGGAACTGGAGCAGCGTGTGTCTGTGGCAAGTTCTGCCTCTGCTCCCCTGGCACACCAGGAGGCTGTCAGGGGGAGGAGATGGCAGGCGAGCGTGCTTGAGTCTTGGGCATCCCAACTCCACGTGGCAGTTCTGCTTTTTCCACCCTTTCCCCCCGCTGGCTGCCGCGAGGCTGGAGGTCCCTGCTGCCCCTGGCTGCTGTCCACTCTGGTTCTGCGGCTTCCCCTGCTTTGTTTACTGCTGTTCCAGATGTGCAGCCCTTGGCAGGAGCCCCTGTGACGTGGGAACACAAGTATCTCCTGTTCCTGCCTCGCACGCGCAGCAGTGACTCACAGGTGACCTTGGCCCGGCTCTGCTGAGGGGGATGGAGGATGGGGTCCTCACGGTTCAGGGTGAGTCCTGAAGGTGGTGAGGGGCCAGAGACAGGATGCTTTGCTCTTCCCTTCTTGGTGGTAACACAGAGGGGTGCAGAGGTGCTGGTGATATGGTTTCTGCAAGGACCTGGTGCTCTGGAGAGCCCGTAGTTGTCACTGCCGTGGGGACGCACTGTGGGGATGCAGATCGTGCCCCCATCGCCCTTGGGACGCCCACCTGTGCTGCTCAGCCTTCCCCCTGGAGCTCCACAGCATCCTGCCCCACAGCTGCGGGGTCCTTGTGTGGGATGTACGTGCCCACCCGCCCCGTGCCATCCTGGTGACGCACCCTCCTGCTCGCCGGAGATGTGAAATCATCCAGGGGAGGTCTGGGGAGGGAGGAGTTCCCATGGTGACAGACAGCGATTCACCCGACAGGGCAGGGCGGGTACTTCGTCCTTTTTATTCCTTTCTTCTGGAGTTGGGCACCCAGCCAAAGAGCTGAAGGAGCAATGGCACAGCCTCGTGGGGGAGAGACACGGGACAAGTCTGGTCTCGTGAACTGCATTAATCCCTCTGGAGCGGTTTCCCCTGCAGCCTGGCTGCTGCCCCACACGTAGGGGCGAGCCTGACCCTTCCTGCAGCACTGATTCCCTGCGTGCTGGCTCCCTGCAGTTCCCTCACCATCCTAACAGACTGATAAACAGACCTTAATCCTCCTTCCCATGGATCTTCGGTCATGTGTGAAACATTCAGGGCAGTATCCTGCAGCTGCTGGGGATCCACCACTGTTAGCCACCATACCCCTGGTATGGGCAAGTGTGGGTAAAAGAGCTTTATCCACATGCCTTTATCGCTGCCCAAGGCCTGCAAAAGCCCCTTATCCAGAGGCTGCAGCATGGCCCAAACTCTCTAGTGGTAGGAACCCCTTCCTGAGCCCCTGCCTGTCCCAGGCAAGGCCCCTGCCGCGCCCGGGTGCGAGCTGTGCCATCCCCTCCCTGGCGGAGCACGTGCCTGCAGGTCCTGGCAGGGCTGCACGTCTCCCACCCCCTCCAGCTGTGGGTGATGCTCCCCACGGCTCTGCCGGGCTCCCCTTGCACAGGGAGCGGCCCCGGGAAGAGTGGGACAGGGGCTCTTTCATGAGTGCTGCCAGGAATTCATATAGAGCTGCAGGTAGTTTTTACAGGGGTTAATGCAGCTTGTGAAACACTTGAATAGAGGCAGAGAGGAAGCATTGAGCAACCAGCCTCTCCTCCCAGCCATCAGGCCTGCATCCCAGATGCAGAAGTGGGAAAGTGAGAGCAGGATCATGCAAAAGAGGAGTGAGAGAGGGACAGCCTTTCCCTGGCACAGGGGCTGTGAGAAATCTGGATTTGGAGAGATGAGGTGTGCAAACTCCTTCTTGTGCAGCTCCAGAGTGTGAGTCTCTTGCTGTCACTTGTGAGCACAAGCTGGTGTGCTGCTCTGCCAGGACCAGTGGTCCCAGTGCCTGTGGGCTGGCAGCAGCAGGGACTGAGCACAAGGCAGCAGGGACTCGTTATTCCCACTGTCCTGGGAAGGCAGAGTCAGTGCACCCTGCAGCAGCAGGGTTCTAGCATGTCCATCCTTGGGGGCTGGGATAGAGGCCCCTGAGGAGTGGCTCCTTGGACTCACAAGGAATAGCCAAGGTATTCCTCTTGGCAGCACTTCTCCCCTGGGAATAGAGCTATCCTGAGCCCCTGCAGCCAGGGAGATATCTGTTGTTGCTGTTGAAAGGAAGAACAAATACACCCAGCCCCATCAAACTCTGCAAAGCCCCTGCAAGGAGCAGCTTCTTGGAGCACAGCTGGCAGCATCCCTGGAACAGCTCCAGCTTCCCAGGCCCCCATGCTGCCTCTCTGCCTTTCCTCCCCACTGCTTGGCCATTGCTGTGAGCCCCTGTCATCCCCCAGCACCCCACACCATGCTGCTGCCTTCTCCTGCAGGTTCTCCAGGGTCCACGGGGGCTCCGATGGTTGGGTTAGCCTGCAGCTGGCCTTGAGTCCTTGGGTGCTGTGCTGGGAGCTGGGCAACTGCCATTTCCTAGAAAAGCTCAGCAGTAGGCAGCAGAACAGATTCCATGTGCAGGGAAGGTGGTGCTGCCTTGCCCACCCCTGCACCATCTGCTCCCAGCATGGCTTGGGAAGGAGGGATGGGGCAGCCAGGGCTTCATGGTGCTTGTCCCACTCTTATGGGGAGTGGAGATGGTGCAGGGTTTGGGATCTGATGGGCAGCTTGTCTCCACATGTGACAGAGGCTGCTGTGTTCCTCCTGCAAGTGCCCCGGCTCTGCAGGTCAGGGCTCTGTCCTGGCCTCCTGCAGACACCCCTGCTTGGCTGCTCCTTTGTGTGTCCCTCCCATGTGAAGCCATGGTGCCCCTGGAAGCCAAATTTGGGGCAGAGCAGCTTGCAAGGCCAGGAGCAGCCCCTGCTGTGACAGCGCCCCAGCACCCAGCAGGGCAGGAGCTGTCCCATCTGCCCCACAGCTTCTTGGAGGGATGCTGGTGAGGGCTCCCGGCGGCCAGAGGCGTGGCACCTTGGTGTTTGCAGGTAATTTCCTCGCTTTCCCCAGCGCTGTAGGGAAGCACCAGTGACCTGGCCTTGCCCCGAGCTGCTCTCCCAGGGGCCGGCTGCAGGAATGCCACCTTTCACCTCTGCATCTCACCTGGCCCGAGGCGCTGGGCTGCCGACAGTGCCGGTCCCCGGGGAGCCCCGCGGAGCGCAGGGCTGGGCAGCGCTGGTGGGTGCAGGCGGGCACGGGCTGGCTCAGCCGCCCGGCGTGTCGAGTCACGCTCTGCGCACCTCGACCCAGCCCGCACACGCCCCGAGTGTGTGCGACGTGGGCTGGCAGCTCTCCCTCGGCTTCCCTTCATCTCCTCCTTCCTGCAGGCATCCGAGAGGAAACCGCTCCCTCCGCTCTGCCAGTCCCTGCTCTTGCGTTCCAATGGGTCCCTGGGTCTCCCTCCTGCACCCCGAGCCCGGCTGTGCCCCAGGCGCTGCCAGCCGCTGCCTGCTGCTCCCTGCAAAGCCTGCAGCCGGGACTGGGCTGGGAGCACCTCAATCCTTGCAACCCCAAGGCAGGGAATTTTTATCTGCCTCTACAAAGAAGCGGGAGTTTCCTTTCCGTAGCTGCGTGTGCTGGGCTGGCTGAGGCATCTCTGGGGCATAAGCACCCCATGGGACGTCAGCTTGAGGAAAAGGCAGCACTGCCCCATGCAGAGGTGCTGGGGGAGCTTTGCTGCACCTGGTCCCTGCATTTCTAGCATCTCCTACATGCCCATCCTCAAGGGCGAGGCAGGTTGGTTTT
Organism: Chloropsis cyanopogon; assembly: GCA_013400585.1. Classification (NCBI taxonomy): domain Eukaryota; kingdom Metazoa; phylum Chordata; class Aves; order Passeriformes; family Irenidae; genus Chloropsis; species Chloropsis cyanopogon. The sequence continues at coordinate 188,207 of WEZZ01030788.1, forward strand.
ACTGAGCCTGGACCCAGCTGCAAGTGGGGACTGCAGGGCCAGGAGCGAGGGGGAGCAGCTCGTGCCTCAGTCAGTGGGGAAGCTGGATTCCTGCAGAACAGCCAGGCTGTGTGTGTGGCCGCCTGCAGCACGGGGCACCTCAGCCCCTGCCTGCACTCTGCTTCTGCCTTCCCCCTGCCTCCCCCTGGGTCCCTGACAGCCAGCCCCAGCCACTGTGCAGCCTCTCTGGGTACCCCCAGCATCACCCAAAGCCCAGCCTCAGGATGCAGCTGAGGGCAGCTTTTTAACTAGGGGCTCTAGAGCCCCATTCACTGCTGCTGGCTCCTTATCCTGCTTCCATCATCCCCATTGTCACCTTCCCTTTCTGGCATGCTGGCCCCACGCCATTGCAAAGCACTGCCAGCCCTTGGCAGAGCCCTGGTGCTGCCTGGCTCTCCCCTCACTTGCTGTCCCTGAGAAGCAGCCTGGCCTCTGCCTCACGCTGACCAGGGCTGCCTTCTCCTGCTGCTTGGCCAAGGGGAGGGTCACATCCCCGTGGTGTCACTGTTCCTCCTGAGCACGTTTTGCATGGACAGTGGGGCCTGGCCACAGTCCAGCACAGGTTCGTGCGATGCTGATGTGTGGCTGTGCTGGCAGCAGCCTCCAGACACAACAGTTTACAGGCAGGAAAAACTTCCCATCCCTCCACAGCAGCTGTGGGAGAGCTGGGACATGCACCCACCCCATGGGGAGCTCTGGTGGTGGGGGCACAGCAGGCTCAGCCTGACCCCAAGCTTGGCTACAGTGGGACCACTTGCCTCCATCATCCTTCAGTCCCCAGACTGCTGCTGCCCCCACAGCAGCTAAGGTCCCCCACAACTGGGAGCATCCCCTTCACTTTGGACATCCCAAGAGCTGCTGGGCAGAGAGGGCAGCTCGTTGGTCATGACTTCATCCTGATGTCCTACTTTGATTCCTTTTCCCACAGGGCTGTGGCCTTGGGCAGCAGCAGGGTGCTCTAGGCTGTCCCCTCTGGCACAGAAGAGCTGGGAGGCTTCTGTCTCCTTCCCTTGTGAAGTGCACCCTGGAGGGCTGGCATGGCTTTTCCCCACCCCAGACCCATCAGGGTAGGTCAGCAGGTGGTAAGGGCTGACATTTCCCACCCTGGTCTGTTTTGTGGTCTCTTGGGTTGCTGGGCTGTC
>WEZZ01030788.1:196457-229918 GCA_013400585.1 Chloropsis cyanopogon
GCAGCAGCGGCCGTGGCGCGGGGCAGGGGAAGGGGTGGTGGAGGCAGAGCCCGGGCTGTAGCCGGGCCCGGTGCTCCCTGTGTCCCCCGCCCCGCGGACAGCCCCACCGGCTGCTCAAGGCCGGCTACTGCCCGCCTGTCCCGGCCCGAAGCGGGGCTCTCCCTGCGCCGTGCGGTGCCTGGGGCGGTACTGGCTGGCACCCTGCCCTCCCAACTCTGCCAGGCGTTCTGGCACGGGTGGTGCTGGGAACCTCCCGGACTGCTGTCCCCAAGGCTTGGGGCTGGTGTGGGACCGTGGTGGCAGCATCTTATCCTGCAGGCTCCCACGATGAGCAGCCAACTCCTGCTCCTGGCTGTGCTCCCGGCGCTCCTGCGTCCTCCAGCTGCCATGGCACAGAAGAGGAGCCAAGGTAGGTGCTGAGCACTGGATCCACGCGGTGGGTGGGACAATAAGAGGGCTTCAGCACCAGTGTGCACAGTGCCGGTCTGTGCCTGAGTGCTGTCACTGCTCCGCAGCGGTGTGTGAGGATGTGCTGGAGGCTGACATCGCCTTCCTGGTGGATGGCTCATCCAGCATCGGAAGGAACAACTTCCGTGCTGTCCGCACTTTCATGGAGGAGCTGGTGGGGCCCTTTGTGCAGGTGGTGGGCGATAAGGCAGTGCGCTTTGCCGTGGCACAGTACAGCGATGACCCACGGTGAGCCCGAGGGAGGGGGCGTGTGGGGTGGAGGGTGGCAGGGCTGGGAAGTGACAGCGCTCCCCTGCACTCCCCAGGGTGGAGTTCTCGTTCTCCCAGCACACTGATGGCACAAGTGTCCGGAGGGCCATCCAGCAGCTGAGCTACAAGGGTGGCAATACACGGACAGGTGCTGGCTTCCGCTACATCGCTGACAACTTCTTTGGCCCCACGCAGCGCCGGCCCGGGGTCCCCCAGGTACGTGCAGAGCAGTGGCCCTGGCAATGTGGGGAGAAGCGTCAGGTCCATGGACCCCATGCTGTATGCCCCAGTTCTTTCCTGGCCCTGCAGATCTGCATTCTCATCACGGATGGCAAGTCCCAGGATGATGCCGAGGGGCCGGCAGCGAAGCTGAAGAGCCAGGGCATCAAGGTCTTTGCCGTGGGTGAGTGAGGCTTCTGTACCATGTAAAAGGGTCTTATGGTTGGTTCAGGTTCCTCCCTCACCCATCATCTCCCTCTGCCCCAGGCATTAAGAATGCTGACCGCAAGGAGCTGATCCGTGTGGCCTCAATGCCGACCGACTCCTTCTTCTTCTACATCGGCGATTTCAAGCTGCTAGACACGCTGGTGCCACTGATAACACGCAGGGTGTGCACCAGTGTTGGGGGCACCCTGCGCCTCCTGGGTATGGGCCCCCATCCTCCTCCCTGAGGGGCACAGGTGCTGACAGTGCTGGGTGTCAGACTGTGCACCCTTGGCGTCCGTCCCATCCCCAAAATGACCTCCTGGCTATCCCATCCCATTGGGCACACATCTGTGCTGCCACAGCAAGATCTCTGTGCTTCATGCACTGTGGAGCCAACTGTGCTACCCCACAGATGGGCCAAGCCACACTGGCCCCTCCAACCTGGAGATCCCGGAGCGGGGCCCCGACCACCTGCGGATCCGCTGGAGAGCAGCCAGCGGTCCCATCACCGGCTACCGGGTGCAGTCCGTGCCGCTGACAGGGCTGGGGCAGCCCATCATGGCAGAGAGGCAGGAGGTGAGTGCCCCCACCTGACTGCTCCGCGCTCCTGGGGGTTCCTGCTGGCTCCGCGTGTGACCTGGGGCAGATGAGGGGGTGACATTGCTCCTGCCCAGGTAAGCGTGGGGCCGCGGGAGACGAACACTGTGCTGCGGGGACTGCGTGTTGGGACAGAGTACCTGGTCACTGTCACCGCCCAGTACGCCAACAGCATCGGCGAGTCGGTGTCGGGCCGAGCACGAACCCGTGAGTGTCCGTGTCCACAGGGACGGGTGCTGCAGGCATTGGGTGCCGCAGCACACGGGGCTGGGGACCCATCCCTGCTCCTGTGTGCCTCCAGAAAGCCGTGCTGGCTCCGTGCTGGATTTTCGCGTGGTGGAGACTGGACCAACCTTCCTGCGGCTGGCCTGGCGGCCCGGCCCCGAGCCCCCCCGGGGCTACAGCCTCAGCTATGCTGTGCAAGGTGAGGGCGTGTGTGCGGGGGTCGGTGCTGCCCGGGCACCCTGCCTTTGTGCAGCCCCTGGGCAGAGGGGTGCACGGATGGGAGTTGAGGCAGGGATCCACGCCCACAGTGCCGCGGGTGTGTACCCACGCACCCTCCCCACGGCAGCCGGCACGCGTGCGCTGGGCGTGGGGCGCGTGTGTGCGCGGAGGCGTGGAGGCAGCCTGCGTATTCCTGCACCCCGAGGCTTCTTGAGCAAGGTTCAGGGTGTGTGCTTGGGCGTGCACAATGGCTGGGGGCCTGGCGTGTGCCCCCATGGCTGCTGCGCTCGGGGGGCAGGCAGCAGACCCCCGTCCCAGCCAGGCATCGGGCTTGAGCCACACACCTGGCAGCCCCACCCTGGCCTCGGGCGCTCCAGAGGGTGCCCGTGCCCTGGCCCACGTCCCAGCCTCTTCCCGGTGCTCCCCACCCCTTCCACTGACTGGCATCCTCAGGGCAGGGTGCAGGCCCACAGACACCCCTTCCCTGCTGGGCCTGGTGTGTGCTATGTCCCTGTGCCCCCCTCCACCCCTCCAGGAGCACCTCAAAGAGAGGAGAAGAGCCTGGCAGCCAGTGCTCAGTCGGCCACGCTCAGCAACCTGCAGCCTGACACTGAGTACCTGGTGATGCTCCAGCCCCACCACGCACAGCAGCCCGCTGTCCCTGCCACCCTCACTGCCCGGACACGTGAGTACTGCCCAGCCCTGGGCCCTGCCAGGGCTAGGAATGGGCTCCCAGCACAGGGATGCCCCCCTCCAATCACTGTGCCACACTGGGATGGGGCTGCCGGGCCCACTGCTGCCTGTGGGGGTGGGATGGGGATGCAGGTGAGCATGGCTGCAAGGTGATGCTCTGAGCCCCAGAAGTTGCTCCCCGGGCAGGATGCAGCACTGTATGCTCCCAATTTCCTTTGCAGCCTTCTGGGAGTGTTTCCACCAGAGTTTTCCTCCCATGACGTAAAAAATGTTGACTGAAAAAATGCAGGGTTTGAGTACAGTGCTCTGTGGGAGGAAAGTGTGGTTTCCACCAGGGCAGAGGTTGTTGGAAAGCATCTCTGGGTAGGAGTGGGGGTGAGGCCCCAGGGCAACATCTTTGCAAGCATCAGATTTTGGCAAACCAATTCCTTCAGCTGCCCCAGGCAGCCTTAACCCACAGAAAGTATTTAAGGCATTAAGAGGAAGACATTTGAGCTCCATTTTGCACAAGTTTGGTGCTTTGAAGGAGCCGCCTGAGCCGGGCTGCACTCAGTGACCTCAGTGTGGTTAGCATCCATGAGCAGGGGCAAGGGGGCTTCCTGGGGGCAGCGGTTTGCAGGTGAAGGTGCTTCCCACTGCCCCCTGCCCCATTCTCATGTGGGAGATGGACAATCACCTCACTTCCACAGGGCAGCTGGTGGGCGTGCAGCACTTGGCTGTCCACAACGTCTCAGCACAGAGCATGCTGCTGGCCTGGCAGGCTGTCAGCGGCGCCACCGGCTACCGGCTCTCCTGGGCCACCCGCACAGGTAGGTGCCTCTCCCAGAGCTTCTGCCCCTTCTGCTGGTGGCCCCTGTGAGGAAGGACAGGAGGGAGCTGGTGGCACCTGCTGCTGAGCTCCCCAAGGGCCTGCTGCATCCCACAGGGCAGGACAGGCACAGGGTGGACCTGGATGCCGGACAGACATCACACGCATTGGTGGGGCTGCAGCCCAACACCGACTATGTGGTGACGGTGGCCCCACTCTTCAGGCAGCTGGAGGGGCCCACAGCCACTGTGCAGCAGAGGACAGGTAGGTGTTGGGTGCAGGTGATGCCATCCTGCTGCTGTGCACGGGAGGAGGCAGGGACCAGCCCTCAGAGCCCCTGTCCTTGCCATGTGCAGGGACCAGAGCCATGGGCTGGGTGGCTGGCAGCAGAGTGGCACAAGGTACCCTGACCCACGGGGTCCCTCTTGCAGGGGCAGGTACAGACCAGACGCTGCAGACCAACATCCTGGGCCCCACATCCATCCAAGTGCTCTGGACCAGTGCCCGTGATGCTCGTGGCTACCGTCTGGAGTGGAAGAGAGCCACAGGTAGGCTCGGGGTGCCTGTTGCCCCTGTGGGCCCTCCATGCCAGCAGCTGGCTGTGATCCTTCCCTTCCTGCAGGACCAGAGCCCCCCAGAACAGTGTCTCTCCCCAGCAGCACCAATACTTACCAGCTGATGGGGCTGAAGCCGGGCACCGAGTACCGCATCACCCTCTACACGCTCTATGATGGTGGGGAGGTGGCCACCCCTGTCACCACCTTTCAGACAGGTGTGTGCTGCTGTGGGTCCCCTGAGTTGTCCCCCACTGTTCCAAGCCTTTGGCACGGAGGGATGTCCCTCCCACGGAGGGCATCGCTCAGCCTGAGGACTGCTTTGGCCATGAGACCCCCCAGATGTCTGGTGACAGCCCAGGATGAGTATGGGGGTTGTGCTGTCCAGGCTGTGCCACTCCAGCTGTGCCCCACATGTCCCCTCACAGGCGTGGAGGCGCCCGTGGGTGCTGTGTCAGACCTGCGGCTCGTTGAGGAGTCGGGCAGGTGGGTGCGGCTGAGCTGGGCCGGGGTCCCCGGTGCCACCGAGTACAAAGTGGTGGTGCGCAACAACCAGGGTGAGTCTGCGGGCAGGGGCACGGGTGGCACCTGGGGCACCCTGACCGGCTGACACCCAGCGACTGCACTGCCCTGCTCCTGGCAGATGGCACGGAGAGGACGAGGCGCATCCCAGGCAGCCAGACGGGGCTGGAGCTTGGTGACCTCCGGGAGGGCGTCGCCTACCTGGTGCGTGTCTCGGCACTAGCGGGCGGTCGGGAGGGCAACGCTGCCACGCTCACCGTCCGCCGCAGTAAGTCCACATCAGGGTTTGGTGCCAGGGGTTCTGGGACTGCATGTTCCCACTCTGGCATGCAGCTGTCCTCTGTCCCCCTTCAACCCCTTGGGACGGCAGCTTGGCTGTGGGGTCCCCGTGGACTCCCCAGGGTGATGCTGTGGTGCTGTGGGGTGGCGCAGAGTATCCAGAGGTGGGCAGCATTTCGGATCTGCGGGTGATGGAGGCCGGTCCCAGCCAGCTGCGGGTCACCTGGCGAGGGCTACCAGGTGCTGGGGGCTACCTGCTGACGTGGCAAGGCAGTGATGGTAAGTTTATGGACCATGGGATCTGTGGCAGCAGTGCTGGAGCCCTTCCTATCCCAGCTGTCTCTTAGGTCTGAAGAAATCCCGCTTCCTCCCTGCTGATCCCACCACCTTCACCATTGAGGGACTGCAGGCCAACATCGTCTACACCATCGGTGTCTCAGCCATTGTGGATGGCCGTGAGGGCAGCCCTGTCACTGCCACGGGACGGATAGGTGAGGTAACCCCTGCCTGACAGTGCTGTCTGCTACCATTTGCTGTCAGCCTGGGTGACAGCGGCCCTCTTGGTGTCACAGTGCCAGAGCAGGTGGGGAAGGTGACCCAGCTGGAGGTGCAGGCATCCAGGAGCAACGTTGCCCGTGTCACTTGGGTCGGTGTGCCAGGAGCCACTGCCTACCGTGTGGTGTGGAGCCGCAGGGACGGTACTGTGGGACGGGGATGGGGGCGGGCTGTGAGGGCAGCAGGGTGGGGGGCCTGATGCCACAGTCCTTGGCAGGGGGTTCGGAGAATAGCCGGCGAGTTCCTGGCCACACCAACTCCTTTGACATCCCCAACCTGGAGGGAGGCGTCTCCTACACTGTGAAGGTGACGGCCCTCATTGGCAACCGGGAAGGCAACCCCGTCTCCGTTGTGGTCACCACCCGTGAGTGCTGGGGCAGGGGGCATCACCCCGGGGTGGCACTGGGCACTCCTGCCCCTCATGCCCGCCCCTCTGCTCCACAGCTGAGGCAGTGCCCCTGCGCCCCGTCAGCGGCTTCCAGGTGACCGAGGCCTCGGAGCACCACCTGCGCCTGACCTGGCTGCCAGTGGCTGGCAGCACCGGGTACCGTCTGTTCTGGCGCCTGGCTGAAGGTAAGCATGGCTGGCTGGACCCCGTGCATCCCTGCCAGCCCCCACCCTCACCCCTCTCTGCCCCTGCCAGGGGGGCCCCAGCACAGCCAGCAGCTCCCAGCCACCTCCAGCTCCTATGCTCTGTCGGGACTGGAACCGGGCCGGCACTACCACATCAGCATCACCAGCCTGGCTGGCAGCCGGGAGAGTGAGCCAGCCACCATCACTGCCGTCACCAGTAAGGCACCGCCTGGGGCCAGGGCAGCAAAAGCCCCCTGACACCTGGCTTGAGCCCAGAGGGGCACCGAGGCACTGGACTGTCCCAGCGTTGGGCTGGGGAGGGAGCACACTGGGGGCTGCCCCATGAAGCTGGGACACCCTTTCCTCCCCCTTGGTAGCTGCCCCGAGCCCCACCACCAGCCTGCGGGTGACGGAGGTGCAGAGAGACTCGGTGACTCTCACCTGGACCCCGGTCCCTGATGCCTCTGGCTATGTGCTCTCCTGGAGCCCTCCTGCAGGTGAGACGAGTGGGTGGCCCCAGGACAGCGGGCAGCACCCCCGCAGGGGCTCGCTGATCCCTCTGACTGTCCCCTGGGTGGCAGCTGGCGGGGAGAAGGGGCAGACGCTGCCCAGCACTGCCAGCTCCCAGCAGGTCTCCGGGCTGCGCCTGGGCCAGCGCTACACCTTCACCCTCCGCCCGCTCCTGGGGAGCGCTCCCGGCGCCGAGGTGTCCGTCAGTGAGCGCACAGGTACTGTGGGCTGCTGCGGGCTGGGCTGGGCTTGTCTCTGCTCTGGTGGTGGCTTCAGCCCTTCCTGTCCTGCAGTCTGCAGGGGCGCCCTGGGTGACGTGGTCTTTCTGGTGCACGGCACCCGCAACAGCTCCGCCGGTGCCAGCGCTGTCCGCGCCCTCCTCTCCAACACCGTGTCCGCCCTGGGGCGCCTGGGCCCCGAGGGCACGCAGGTAGGCTGCTGCCAAGCACTGGGGGCACGGGGGAGGCTGCGGCTGGGCCGTGGTGCCCACGGCTCCCCTGCACCCTTGCAGGTGGCCGTGGCCACATACAGCTACCGCAGCCTGCCCTGGCTGCTCCTCAACCGCTCCAGGGACCTGCCCACCGTGCTGGAGCAGATCCGCGCCGTGCGCTACGAGGAGCCCAGCGGCAACGCCATCGGTGAGGGGCGGCAGCAGGAGCTGGGGCAGTGGTTTCTGGGATCCTGCTGACCGTCCCTTCTTTCTTCTCCCTCTCTAGGGGCAGCCATCACCTTTGCCAGGACCTACCTGCTGAGTCCTGGCGCAGGGCGCCGTCCCGGAGTGCCAGCAGTGCTGGTGGTTCTGGCTGACAGCCCCTCCGGGGACGATGCCGTCACTGTGGCCAGGGATGTCAGGGCTGGGGGTGAGCATTACTAGGGTCTCATCGGGGTGTGCAGGGACTTCTGTGGGGTGCTGAAGGTGCTCTGGGCTCAGGGGTGCAGGTGCTGGCAGTGGGCTTGGAGGGGGCAGACCGGGAGCAGCTCCGGCGCATGGTCACCAGTGAGGACCCGCGGTACATCTACCATGGCAGCGACCTGGCAGAGCTGGAGGGAGAGCTCACCGACGACCTCTGCACCATCATCTCCACCAGGGTAAGGGCCAGCGTACCTCGGGGGTGTGGAGGGGGAGCAGCCCCATGGAAGCCGGGGGGTCTCTGGTCCCTGGGGTCACACAGGTTTGTCTTTCCTTGACAGCCAGAGCCGAAGCCAAAGCCCTGCACTGCGAAGTGCCCCAAGGTGAGCTTCTCGAGGCTGTGCCATGCTGTGCTGTGCCGTGCCAGAGGTGCTCAGCACGGGTCAGGGACCCCCAGTTCCCTATGGCAGAAGCCCAGTGGGGAGTTAAGTACAGGAGTGCCATCCCCTAACCCCTTTGCTCTGTCCCCTTGCAGGGCGAGAAGGGAGACCGCGGCGAGGCAGTGAGTGCTTTGGTGACACCCCGCCACCAGCTGGTGGCTCTGGGGGGTTTGCATCTCCCAAACCGTGCTAACATCAGCTCACAGGGGATGCTCACTACTGCCTTTGTCTCTGCAGGGACTGCAAGGACGTACGGGACCACCAGGTCTCCCTGGTCAGCCGGTAATAACCTGATGGAGGGGGGCACAAGAGGGGCAGCTCCCTGGAGAAGGGAGTGACATGGTCCCCATGTCCTCATGTTCCCTTGTTCCTTTGTCCTGCCAGTGGGTGGGTGTGGGGCAAGGACATGTCCAGCCCTTGCTACAGGGGTAGACAGACCTCTTGACCACCACCTGCCACCCAGCCTGTCCTCTGCACTGTGTCTCCAGGGTCGCCCCGGGCTTCCTGGCTCTCCAGGACCACCAGGGCCACAGGGTCCGCCAGGAGAGAGTGTCGAGAGTCCAGGCAAGAAGGGGGACAGGGTGAGTACCTCTGGCCCCTCATCCAGGCACCCCAGGATCCCTGGACACGGTGACCTGGCTCCATGGGGCCTCTCACTGCCCTTTGTCCCTTTGGTCTCCACACCTACTCTGGAGGGGAAATCCCACTGAAGAACCCCAGTCCAGCCCCACGCTGCACCCTCACACCCCAGCTCAGCACACGGGAAAAGGCACCCTGGGGCTGCCCTGAGCTCCCAGTGCTGGCACCAGCACTGCCTGGGGCACTGAAAGAGTCTGGCACTGCTGGGGTACACCAGATGCTGGCACGCTGCTCCTCTGTCCTGCAGGGATTCCCTGGAGCTGATGGGACACCAGGAAGCCCTGGACGCCCTGGGAATCCTGGATTACCTGGGCAGCCAGTGAGTAAGGGTGTCCCCTGGCTTTGCTGCTGCACGCTGGGCTCTTCCCATCGCCCTGCCTGCTCCCTGAGCCTGCCTCTGCTTCCCTGCTCCCTGTGCTGGGGGAGCCTCAGCAGCGGGCAGGGTCACTGCTGGCTCCTGTGTGTGTATCCCAGGCAAAGGGTACTGCCTATCCTTCCTTTGGCTGGAGATGCCATGCCGTGCCATGCCATGCCATGCCATGCCATGCCGTGCCATGCCATGCCACCCCATTCCATCTCATCCCATCCTCACTCCCCTGGCTGGCAGGGATGTGTTCACCTCCTGAGCTGTTGTTTTCTAGGGCATCCAGGGCATCCCTGGTCCTCGAGGGGATCCTGTGAGTATGTCCCCAGCCCTCCCCAACCCTTCTCACACCCAGCACCCCCTCTCATTCTCTTCCTTCATCTTTCCTTCCCAGGGGACACGTGGGCCCATGGGACTTACTGGCCCAAAGGGGGAGAAGGGTGAACCGGTAGGTGCTGGGCAGGGGGCTGCCCCACAGGGTCCCTGGGGAGCACTGGGGACCCTGGTGGGCACATCTTGGCACCTGGCATCTCCAGGCCCCAGGGTGTCCCCATCTCCCGGCCAGACTCCTGGCCTTGTGGCACTGTGGCCACAGCAGGGCACGTGTGATCACTGATTTTTCCTCCCCCTCCTTGTGCAGGGAGAGCCCAGGGTGATCCCGGATGGAGAGCAGAGGCTACCAGGCCAGAAGGGGGAGCCGGGTGTGCCGGTAGGTGTGGGAATAGCGATGTGAAGGGCTCTCTGCCAGCCCACAGCTCAGCCTCAGCTGATGGAGCACCTCTGTCCTCCAGGGCAGCCCTGGCTCACCTGGGATCCCTGGCCCACGGGGGCCCCTCGGTGACCCAGGCCCACCTGGCCCCCTCGGACCCATGGGGCTACCAGGACCTCCTGGGGAGTTTGTGAAGGTACACCCCCCGATGCTGCATGGGGAGGGCTGGGGGGTGTGGGCAGGTGGGTGGGGGCACAGCCAGCTTGGAGCTGCTGCCCCGTGGGCTCCTCCTGGCCCTGCTCGTGGGCCGTGCCCTCCACCTGCACACACCTGCTCGTGCCTGAGCTGCTGCTGGCACTGGGCAGTGTGGGGAGAGGCACATGGCGTGCACACACCCTAATGCCACTGATGATGGGCTCTACCCAGCATGTTCCTCTTCTCTTCAAGGAGGGCATGGGAACAGCCCAGAACTGCCCTTATTTGCTTTTTTTGCCCCTGCAGGGAGAAAAGGGTGACCGAGGGGAAAGGGTGAGTGGCTGTGCGTTTCCCTGACTCCTCTACCCTACTGGATGGAGGTCCCTGGAGTGTCCAAGGGCACTGCAGCCCCTCAGGGTGCTGGGGAGGACTGAGCCCTCAGGGCAACCCCACAGGAGCTGTCCCTTCTCTCTGCAGGGCCCCCCTGGATTCGTAGATGGGGCAGTCCCTCGAGGGGATCCTGGACCCCCAGTGAGTCGAGCCCCATGGCCAACAGGGCTGGCAGAGGGGATCAGGGCTGCAGCGGCTCTGTGTGCCCAGGGCTGAGTTGCATCCCCAGGGGCTGAGATTTTCTCCCTTGCAGGGCCTGCCTGGGGACCCCGGGCCTCGGGGACCTGCTGGGCCCCCCGGCCTGAAGGGAGAGAAGGTAAGAAGGTGGCAGGGGTGCTCCCCACTGGGGCTGGGCCTCACACCACTCTCCAGCCAGGATTCCCATCCAGTGGGCATCCCCAGTTCCTGAGCATGGCTATTGCCTTTCCAAACCCCCAGGGTGATGGCACAGAAGGTTTCCCAGGGTCACCTGGCCGCCCCGGGGACCCAGGAGACAGGGTGAGTTTGCTGAGAGAAGGTGAGGCAGGCAGGAGCTGGCCGTGCCGAGAGGGCACACTTGAGCACTCCTGCTTTGAACAGCCTGTGTGACAGGGTGTGACTTGTCACACCAAAGGTGACAACGCCTCCATCCTCTGCAGGGTCCTCGGGGACCACCGGGGGAGCAGGGCAGGAAGGTGAGTGGTGCAGGGACCGAAGGGACACTCTTGCCATGCCTTTGGCAGAGAGAATAGGGTTCTGGGTTCTGTGCCAGGACCCAGGATATTCCCCAGAGGTCCTGCTGCCCCTGACTCTCTGTTTCTCCTGCGCCAGGGAGACCGTGGGGCACCGGGCGAGCTGGGAGAGACGGGCGCGAAGGTGAGAGCGTGCCAGAGCAGACCAGCACTGGCCGGTCCTGGTGTCCCTGAGACCTGGTGGTGGCAGTGCCTGGGGACTGCTGTCACACCCCAGTGGTCTCGGATGGGATTCAGGACTGAATCCTGAAGAGCTCTGGGGCAGTGTGTGGGGTGGGGGCAGTGTGATGTAGAGGGAGGAAGGCTCCCTGAACCCTCCTCTGCTTTGCTCTGCAGGGGGACCGTGGTGTGCCCGGCCCACAGGGTGAGAAGGTAGGTGCCCTGGAGCAACTGTGGCATGGTGGGGTGATGCCTACTCTGCCCTGGAGCAGCCACCCTGGCAGGGGGTGGCAGGGTGCCCACACACCTTCCTCCTCCTCCTGTCCTGCAGGGCGAGACAGGAGCCCCAGGGCACCCCGGGCCGTCGGGCAGGGAGGTGAGTCAGGGCAGCAGGGGTGCTGCTGTGGGCCAGGAGCTGCCGTGCCCTGGGTGCACTTCCCAGGCACTGCCCACCCCCTGAGGTCTCCAATCTTGCCACAGGGAGCTCCAGGACTGGCTGGCCCCCGGGGGGAGAAGGTGAGGGCAAAGTGGGGTCCCAGGGGGGTGGCAGGGGTCTGTTGGGGAAGGGGCTGGCAGTGACAGCTGTCTCTCTGCAGGGTGACCCAGGACCACCTGGCAAGCCAGTAAGTGATGCTGCCCAGCGGGTGCGCCTCTGCCTGCGCCAGCCCCAGCACAGGGAGCCATGGGCAGTGCCCAGCATGGTCTCCTCTGCTTCCCCTCCAGGCTCCCGGCGTGGCTGGTGTTGGAGAGAAGGTAACCCTGGCCCAGCTGTGCCCTCCCCCCTCTGGGCATGGCTGTGGGCTGGGGAGGGGGATTGCACAGCTGGACTTATACTGGCCCCAGGTCTTGTCCACAGCTGCAGTGGGGGAAAAAATGGGTGGTTTGGGGTGCTGATTTTGTCTGCTCCAGGGTGACAGAGGTTTCCCAGGACCAGAAGGACCTCCTGGCCCCAAGGGTGACACAGGAGATAAAGGTGCCCGTGTGAGTACTGCCTTGGGGATAGGAAGCACAGGGCACACGGCACAGCCCTCCCCAGGCCCGTGGTGCCTGTGCTGTTGCTCCATGCTGTGTCTTTTCACCTCTAGGGTCCCCCTGGCCTGAGCATCCCAGGGCCAGCTGGCCCCAAAGGCGAGCAGGGCGATCGGGTGAGTCTGGGGGCACCCTGGGGGCACCAGCTCATGGGCCTGCTCCCTCCCCTGGCAAGGGGTCCCCAAGGTTCCCAGTGACACCTGCTCCTCCTCTCCAACAACCAGGGCATCGTTGGCCTCACCGGCAGGAGTGGCCCAAAGGTGACGTCACTGCCCTTCCATTCATCTGTCCGTCCATCTGTCTGTCTGGCTGGCTCTGGAGGGGCTGTTCCTGCAGGCTGTGCCCCTTCTCTCCCCAGCTGCTCAGACTCTGCCCTGACTGTTGTCCCTTCCCTTGCCTAGGGTGACCCAGGAGAGCCGGGGGAGAAGGGGGAGCCGGGCCGAGCAGGCTCCCCTGGGCAGATGGGGCTGCGAGGCAAGGAGGTAGTGTGGGACAAGGGGCTGTGGGGCACTGTGGCCCTCAGGAGAGGGGGGCTGCCAGGGACCAGGGGCATGCTGGTGACTTGTACTTGTCTCTCCTGGCCGGTGCCCACTGATTTGTGCCTCAGGGAGAGCGAGGAGAGAAAGGTGACGAAGGCACCCCGGTAAGTGAGGGTCCCCAGGACCACTGCCCCTGTTCCTGCTGCCCCTGTTCCTGCTGCCCCCCACTCACCCCCTCTTTCCCCACAGGGCGAAGCGGGTCTGCCTGGCAAGCCTGGAGACAGGGGTCCCCGGGTAAGAGCAGGTGCTGGGCACCCTGGGGCAGGAGAGAGGCTCGTGGCCTCGGGGTGGCTCCTCCTAATGCACAGCTTCCCTTTGCCCCCCACCCAGGGCCTTCCTGGCTACCGTGGCCCCCCCGGGGAGAAGGGTGACTTGGGGGACCCAGGACCCGAAGGCAGGAATGTGAGTACCCCCTTGCGTGTACCCTTGCTCCACCAGCCCTCACACCTCACTGCCCGCACCCACCCGTACCCCAGGGGTACCCCCCATCCCGCAGGACCCACACCCCACGGGTCCTCCATTCCCTCCCTTCTGACTCCATCCCTCTTCCCTGCAGGGCAGCCCTGGAGCACCAGGGAGCAAGGGTGACCGTGGGGACCCGGTGAGTGGCGGCAGGGCCACATGTGGCCCCCCACCCCAGAGCCAGCTGTGCCTGCCCCAGGGCTGTGCCAGCTCCCCTTAATCTGCTCCCCTTGCCCTTCTTTAGGGGCCTCCTGGACCCCCAGGACGGACTGTAAGTTCTGCCTCCCTCCTCTCCCTGCCCACGGGCTGGTGTCCAGCCCCGTGTGCTCCAACAGCTCCTCTCTGCCCCACAGGTCGACGTTGGGCTCGGAGGAGTGGGGGGAAAGGGTGAGAAGGTAATGAATGAGTCCTTGGGGTGCTGGTGGTGGGATACTCTCTGCTGTCCTCTGGGCTCTGCCATCATTGTTCATCAAGCCCTCCCTGCCCAAAACAGCTCTGCCACGTGCAGCTGATGTGCACCATGGCTGAGAGGCACATGGAGCTTGGGGGCACGTGGGCTGACACTCTTGCCCCATGGTGGGAGGAGGCTCTGTAGGGCTGAGGTTTCCAAAGGGACTGGTGTGCTCCTGGCTCCCCAGCCCCACAGGGGTCCCTTGGCAGCACCCAACACTCTGGGCATTCTGCTTTTACAACCCAGCTTAGGCTCAGGACAGGTTTGGCCACAGGCTGTGCTCTGTGCTGTGGTCCCCAGCTGTGGCTGAGCTGGCTCCTGGCCCAGGAGTGCTGCTCGGTGCCTTTCTTCTGCAGCCACACTCTGGCCCCCAGCCCCCAGCGGGAGCTGCACTGAGCCCTTTTCAGCCTGTGCCTCTTATTGGGAGACTGTTCCTCTCACCCCACCCCTAACCCACACAGCACCAGCACTGTACTGTGGTTCAGGTGCAGCACAGCACCCTCTGAGCACTGCCCCTTCCCTGGCAGGGGGACCCTGGGGACCCGGGCGAGGACGGCGCCAAGGGTGCCCGGGGCGATGCTGGCTCCCCTGGAGTGCCTGGAGAGAGGGTAGGTGCTGGGCTGCTGCTGTGGGAGGCACTGGGCAGCATGGTGGGTGCTGTCCTGCAGGAGAGCCGGGTTCCTGGTGTGCAGGTGTGCCTGCTGAGCAGCCAGGATCCCCTCCTTTCCCCCATGCCCCACTGCTGAGCATGTCTCTTTCTTGCAGGGTGTGGAGGGCCCCCGGGGCCCCCCTGGCACACGGGTGAGTGTCCCCTTTCCCATGGGGGGCTGAATGGGGGACCCCAGTCCTGTGCAGCTCCTGTTAATGGGAGATGATGCTCACTTCTCTTCCGGCCCTGCAGGGTGACCCTGGGGACCGAGGCCTGCCAGGAGAGAAGGTGAGAGGACTGAGGGCTGAGGGTTGTCCCACAGCACTCCCATCCCACCCCAGAGCTCCAGCTGTCCTTCCCTGCTCTCTCACAGGGGGAGCGTGGCCCACCAGGGCTGGATGGCCGCAGCGGGCTGGAAGGCAAACCTGGGCCCCCGGGGCCTGCCGGGCTGCGGGTGAGTGTGCTCCAGGGTGGGGGGAGTGCCTGTGCCTGGGTGCCACGGGTGGGAGCTGTGGGACAGAGGGATGCTGGGCTGGGAGGGGCTGTCCCCCTGGACACCCTCTGCTCCAGGCTGGGGATGCTCTGGAGAGGGACCTTTGGCAGGATGGGAATGTCCCTGTCCTCACCTCCTCCTTGTCTGCAGGGGGACCCTGGAAAGCAGGGAGATCCCGGCCGGGATGTAAGTACCTCTGGAGAGGGCGGGTCTAGGTTGTGTTCCTGCTGGGGCCATCAGGCCTGCAAGGGACCAATGTCCTGTCCCATGCTTCTTGGCCCAGGGCAGTGCAGCAAGACCCTGCCCTGTCCCCAGCAGAGTGCCACCGCCAGTCACACTGCCTGCCCCCAGGGCTGGCCGTGGCAGATGCTGCTGCCTTGTGCTCCCACCATCTCCTTTCCCTGCAGGGGCTGCCTGGGCTGCGTGGGGAGCAGGGACCTCCTGGCCCCATGGGGCCCCTGGGACCACCCGGCGTGCCTGTAAGTGCCAGCCACCCTGGGGACACATCCTGTCCCGTGCCCCCTGTGGATCCCAGCTGGATCCATCTGGCAGGGCTCACCCTGTGCCCAATTCCCCTTTCCATGCACCTTGAGGCTCCAGTGGGGCCCAGGCACCCCTGGCTGGGGTGGAGAGCAATGAGGGGGGCTCCCTCACTGTCTTTTTTTACCGCCCAGGGCAAACCCGGTGAGGATGGCAAACCCGGCCTGAATGGCAAGAATGTGAGTAGGGGAAACAGGGCTTGACTTTGGGGCTCTCCCAGTATGCTGAGGGATAGTGATCCCAGTACAACAAGGCAAGGGGAGGATGTGGCAAAGAGCCCCCATGCTCTGAGCCATCCTCTGATTTGTACCCATGCTGAGATAGTTGAGTGGGTGCTGACAGGCAGCCTTTGTTCCCAGGGAGAAGATGGGACCCCAGGAGAGGATGGCAGAAAGGTAAGGGGGTGATCCACAGGTGGTGCCTGTGTGGTCCCTGCACGGTCCCCACGTGATCCCCACAAGCCCGGTGGCTCCACCCTGCCTGGACAAGGAGCACCATTCTGGGGCAGCATCCCTCCAACTCCTTTCTCTCCTGGTTAGGGAGACAAAGGTGATACAGGACCACCTGGGAGAGAGGTGAGTACTCCCAAAGAGGAGTGTGTGGTGGGGGATGCTGGGTACGGGCCCCCCTCGGGCACAGACCTGGGTCCCAGGCTCTGGGAGTGACACTGCTCTCTCGGCAGGGCCGCAGCGGTGCCAAAGGCGAGCAGGGGGACAGAGGTGTGCCAGGCCCCCTCGGCCCCCCTGGCCTTCCTGGTGTCCCAGGGCAGGTTGGCCCCCCAGGCCAGGTGTGTAGTTCTGGACCCCATGGTGCCACTCAGCACCAGACCCTGGAGTCCGGACTGCTCTGAGGCAGGCAGGCAGGACCCCCATCCATGGCTCCCTCAGGGCACTGCCCTGTGTCCATGGGTGCTATTGGGTCACCTCCATGTCTTCTAGGGCTCCCCAGGCCTGCGTGGGGTGGCTGGGCCAAAGGTAAGTGTGCTCCTGCCCCCGTCCCCCAAGGCAAAGGTCTGGGGGGCACCACATGCCAATAAGTCCCTGGCAGCCACCCCCAAGATGACAGGGCTGGACCCTGGTGCTGCAGTTGGTGCTGGGCAGCCTGACTGCTCCCCTTGATCCCTTTGCTGTGTTTCAGGGGGACCCAGGGGAGCCTGGGCTGCGAGGGGAGCCGGTGAGTAGCCAGCACTGAGCCTGACAAGCTCTGAGCACCCCAGTCACAACCACGGCCCCTGCCCAGGCAGCACCAAAGTGTTCACTCTGAAACCCACTGAGGGTGAGCACCGCTCACCCCCTTGCTGCACCTCTGTACATCTTCTCATTCCCTTTTCCCATAAACCTAGGGGCGACCTGGCAACCCTGGAGCACGTGGAGACCCTGGGGCTGCAGTGGTGAGTCCCTGCCCTGACCTGCTGTGCTGGGACAGCAGCATCAGCCCTGGGGAACAGAGAACAGTCCACAGCCTCTGTGGTGGGAACCTACTTTGTTTTTAATGTCTTTTTATTGCAGAACATTGAACGTAGCCTGGAAGCACTTGGTATCAAGGTATGTATGTCCTGACTGTCAGGCTGGGGCTTTTCCTGCCACATGGCAGCAGGAAGAGGGCCTGGGAGGTGGTGGGAGATCCCAGCAATTTAGGACGGATTAGCAGGACTGGGGGGTGCTGCCACAGCTGGGTTCCACTTATGCCCTGACCGGTGGCTCTCTCCTCCCTGCCAGGTTTCATCCCTGAAGGAGCTCACGGGTGCCTATGACGGCAGCTCAGACTCGTTTCTGCCGGCGGTCGAGCGGCTGCGGGGCCAGAAGGGCAGTCGGGGGGATCCAGGAGAAAGGGGGCCCCCAGGCCGAGAGGTGAGTGGAGCCAGGCTCGATGCCAAGCCCCAACACTCTGCCCCACTCCTGCTTTCTGGGCTGGCTGGGGGTTCCTGCAGCTGGCTCAGCCCTGGGGTGCTGGGGGGAGCTCACAGCCCCACCTCAGGGCTCTGGCAGCACAGCTTATGTTTTGCAGGGCTCCTTAGGCTTCCCTGGCGAGCGAGGACCCAAAGGTGACAAAGGAGACCCAGGTACCCCCGGCCCCCAGGGCCCCATGGGCCGGGCCGTGGGTGAGCGGGGTCCCGAGGGCCCGCCTGGGCAGCCAGGGGAGCCTGGCAAGCCAGGCATTCCTGGGGTGCCGGGCCGGGCTGGGGAGCTGGGGGAATCCGGGAGGTCCGGCGAGAAGGTGAGTGTGTGTGGAGGTGCGAGGTGAAGTCTGGGGGACCTGGTCCAGGGGCTTGGGGACAGCCCTGTGACAGCCACCACGGTGTTTTCACAGGGCGACCGAGGCGAGAAGGGCGACCGAGGTGAGCAGGTGAGCTGGGACAGGGATGGGGTGCCCTCCATCCCCTCTTGTGTTGTGCCCCTCTCGAGGGGATGCAGGGCTCTCTGGGGGGCAGGCAGATGCCCTGTGGAGGCCAGGAGCAGCCATACCAGGAAGGCTCTGCTCTCCCCTGCCCTTTGACACTCAACCTGTTTCTCTGTCCTTCTCAGGGAAGGGATGGCTTGCCTGGACCCCCAGGGCCCCCAGGGCCCAAGGTAGGTGGTGGCTGCTGCTGGGGACCATCGCCAAGGTGCCAGCCTGCCCCTCTGGATGGATGGCTACATCCAGTCCCTTGGCACAGGGGCTTGGGGAGGGCTTTGCCTTCCTGAGGTCCCCTGGGTGCTGGCCCTGACGGTGCCCTGCCCACAGGTGGACGTGGCGGAGGGCAGCCTGATGGGCCTCCCAGGCGAACGCGGCCCCGTCGGACCCAAGGGAGTGAAGGTGCGTGGCTGGTCTGAAAGGGGAAGGGCAGCCCCAAGAACCCAGCTGGGGCTGAGGATGGTGGTGGGGCAGAGGGGCAGCAAGGGCTGATGGCATCTGTCTTCTTCCTGACACAGGGTGAGCCAGGAGCTGAGGGCGAGCGGGGACCCAAAGGAGATAAGGTCTGAGGTTCTAAGTCCCCAGTGTCAAAAGGGAGCAAAGCCCTGGGTGAGGGCACTGCTGGGCACACCCCTCTTTGGGTGTCAGCAGACCCCGGGAGGTCATGGGAAGGTCCCTGCCTCTCTTGTGACCCTGTGCCTGTCCCCACTGCAGGGTGAAAGTGGCTTGAGGGGTGAGCGAGGGGAGCCTGGCGAGAAGGGCAGGGACGGCAGCCCGGTGAGTGCCACACTGCTCCTGCCTGACGCTGAGCCCGGGCCCTGCCTGGCACTGAGCCCAGCCCTGTCTCCATCCTTTGCTCCAGGGTCTCCCGGGTGAGAGAGGGCTGGCAGGCCCTGAGGGGAAGCCGGTGAGTAGGGGCAGAGATGGAGGCTGGGACTGGGGGAGGTCCTGTGGTCTCACACCAGCACCACCAGCACCAGCAGGAGCGTTTATGCCTCATTCACCTCCTTCTCCCCATGCAGGGCCTGGCATTTGGGGGCCTCATCCTATTCCTACCCCTCCTAAGTGCCCTGGCTGGGCACCACACACTGGGAATGGGGAGCATCCCTGGGGGCAGGCAGGGCTGTGTGGAGGTGGTGGGTTTCCTGTTGTCCACTGACTCTGGTGTGGTTCTTTGCAGGGCTTGCCAGGCTTTCCTGGTGTGCTGGGACGCCCGGTAGGTGTCTGTGTGTCTCCCGTGTCCCTGTGCCCCACCACCTCAGCACACAGCTGGGGGCTCCTGGCTCTGAATGCTTGGTGAAACCATGGGGGTCACCCTGCTGCTGGGCTGGGTCCTTGGCCCCCTGCATCTTAGCAGGACCTGTCCAGGCTTGTCTTACTTGGTGCTTACAAGAGCTGCTGGCACTGTCTGGGTCTGCTCTCCCTGGGGACACCCCCTGCTCCCACTGGGGAAAACCCACTTCTGCAGTGATCCCATTTCTTCCTCCCTTCAGGGCAATCAGGGAGACCCAGGACCCCCAGGACCTCCGGTAAGGAGCCACCTTGCACCACGACTGTCATGCAAGGGTGATTGGCAGTGCTGGGACTGAGTGGTCCTGTTGCCCCTTCCCTGTTCTGTGCCACCAGCAAGCCCCACCCCAATAATGTCCCCTTGTCCCCTGCAGGGCAGCACTGGCCCCCCAGGGACCCAGGGCCCAGCTGGTGCCAAGGTAAGGCAGCAGCATTGGCATCTGCATCAGCTTTGCCATGTCCAGCCTGGCAGAGGGAAAATGGTGCCTTGCCAGATTTGGGGACTGGAGGGAGGACCACATTTCAGGAAGTTTTGGGCTGGAGGGAGGGACATTTGGGCTGGGCCCCCTCCTGGATCCAGGTATGAAGGTATGCCTGTGACCAAAGTAGCCGGTTGGTTGGGTGGTCAGGCTGATGCAGTGTGTTCTTCACAGGGTGATCCGGGGGAACCTGGCTCCGGCATCCGTGTGAGTACCCATACCCTCCCTGCCAGCACCCACCTGGCTGCCCATGCTGTCCCAGCCTCCCCAAAATCCACCAGTCCCACCCCAACACACCCCCCACGGGGCAGCCAAGGTCCTGGCTGTGCCATCCCCTCTCTGATGTGGCTGTTTCCACTGCAGGGCTTGCCTGGCCCCCAGGGCAACATGGGCCTGCCAGGACCGCTCGGCCCCCCCGGCCCAGTGGTAGGTGTTTGCAGCACCCCAAACCCACCCCTTGGCTGTTCCTGGTGCCCGGGACGCTGCTGGATTTCTGCTCATGTCTCCATTGCAGGGCCCACCGGGTGCCCCTGGGCTGCCAGGACAAGTGGTGAGTGTGTTGCCCCCCACATCTGGCTGCCATCAGTGTGGGTGCTTGGGGCTGCCTGTGGGGCTGGAGGACCCCCCATGCCCCACCCCCACTCTCACTGCCTGCAGGGGGAGAGCGGGAAGCCAGGGGTGCCGGGCAGGGATGGTGTGCCAGGGAAGGACGGCGAGGCAGGAGTGCCTGGCAAGATGGTACGTGTCTGCTCACCCTGCCCCATCCAGGGGGACCCCCCTCAGCTCAGCCTGGCTTGTCTGCAGCTAAGACTCAGGGCTGTGCCACTTGTGCCAGGGCTTACCGGGACCTTCGGGGCCTGCTGGTCCCAAGGGAGAGCCAGGGGATGCTGGAGCCCCGGGGCAGGTGAGTGCAGAGCTGCCCTGTCCCATGCTCCTGGCCAGGAGTGCAGCCCTGCTCACCTGCCCACTCTGTCCTCTGCCCCAGGCCATCGCTGGCCCCCCTGGAGCCAAGGGAGAGAAGGTAAGGAGCCAGGAGAGAGGGCTGGGGTGGGCAAGGGTCTGCTGGGCACTGGCAGCTGCAGTGGGCACCTCTGAGCACCCTGTGTCCCCTGCAGGGTGAGCCGGCGCTGCTGGAGGGGGTGCTGCTGGGAGAGCCCGTGAGTCACCCCCACAAACCTCGGCACCCCCATTACCTCATCTCCCCTCACCGACCTTTCCCTACCATTAACCCCATCCCCTCCCACACCCTGGCCTTCTGAGGGGCAAGCCAGCCCTGTGCTGCCCTCTCCCCTGACACTGCTGTCCCTGACAGGGCTCCAAGGGTGACCGAGGCTTGCCAGGCCCCAAGGGTGAGAAGGTGAGCGCTGCCCTGGGGGTCAGTGGGGAGGGGGTTGTGTGGTCCCTTGGCCACAGTGTGGGCATCCAGCTGCAGCTCCCCCAGTTCATAATCCCACACATCTGCTTTTTCCTTGATTTCCTCTGCCAGGGGGAGCCAGGAAGGTTTGGAGAGCCGGGAGATCCTGGGGAAGATGTGAGTAGGAGGCATACTGGGGTGGTGGGGGGATACTGGGGACAGTGGATGCTGGTGGGGGCTGGGATCTGTGCCCCTGCCACCTACTGCCCAGGTCTTCCTGGGGGCTCGGTGTCTTCACAGGGAGCCAAGGGATCCTCTGGAGCCAAAGGGGAGAAGGTACGTGTCCCCTGCCCCCAGGGGATGCTCTGGGTGGCATGATGGCCCTGGCACCCCTGTGCCCACCAGCCAGGATGTGTGCCACACGCTCTCTGCCCCCTTGCAGGGAGCGCTGGGTGTTGGTGCACGGGGACCCCCAGGACAGGACGGGCCTCCAGGTTTGAAGGTAACCCCTGTCCCCATGTCACCCTGGCTCTGGTCATGTCCCTAATGCCCCAGTGGTGCTCTAGCTTGGCTGGCTGAGGGAAAAGCACACTCCTGAGGAGCTGTTTTTGTGAGCCTCATCTTTTACTTCCCTACTTCAGGGTGACACCGGCTTGCCAGGATTGCCAGGACCCCCAGGCTTGGCAGGCATTGCTGGGGTGCCAGGACAGCCAGGCCTGAGAGGGGACAATGGACAGCCTGGCCCTCCAGGTCCCCCAGGAGAGAGGGTAAAGACCACAACCAGAAGGTGCCATCACTGGCCCTGGTGACCCCGGACCCTTGTGCAGTGTCAGTGGGGTCCCTGCAAGCCCCATCGCTTGCAGCCCCAGCCTCGGCCCATTCCCTGCCTTTTCCCTGCCAGGGTTTGATCGGCTTTCCGGGCAGGGATGGCAGTGCTGGACCTCCGGGACCTGCGGGGCCCCCAGGGCCGGCCGTGAGTATGGTGCCGCAGCATTCCTGGGGGTGCGGGCTCCGCCCTGGCTTCCCCGCTGTCCCGGACCGGCTGACCGGGACCCGGGCGGCGCCTCCCTGGCCGCAGGCTGTTGCTGGAGTGCCCAGCACCGCGGTGGGACTCAGCGATGTCCGTCTGTCTGGCATTGCTTTCCTCCTGTGCCTTGCTGACCCTTCTCCTTCCTTTTAGGGCATACAAGGGGCTCCTGGCCTGAAGGGTGACAAGGTAGGACCAGGGCCAGCCCTATAGCATGAGAGGTGGGAGGCTGCTTCTCTTGTGAGTGTCCCCGCAGCCGCCTCACCCCTGAGGCTGCTGAGCCCACTCTGGATGGTGGCACATGGGAGTCTCCTGTGTGCCAGGCACCCAGAGAGGTGGTGGGGACTGTGGGCTGTCCCCTGGCACGGGGGGTACGTGGCAGGGCTGGGAGGAGCTCTGGGCAGTGAGGATGGGGATGAGTTCTTGCCTTCCTCTGGCAGGGCGCGCCGGGGGCCGGGCTGCCAGGAGCCAGAGGTGAACGTGGTGACCCGGGACCACGGGTAGGTACTGCCACAGTCCCCCCATGTCCCCACAGCCAGGGACAGGAAGGCTCACGGTGCCAGGTCCCTGAGCCAGAGCTGCAGCTGTCCCTGGGCTGGGGTGATGCTGGGGTGATGCTGGGGTGCTCCCAAGCTCAACCCCCTTCTCATATCCCTTCCTTCTTGCAGGGTGAAGATGGGCGCCCAGGGCCAGAGGGGGATCGTGGGCCAGCAGTAAGTGCCCCCCTTCCTCAGCTGCACCCTGACCCGGGCCCCTCCTGAGCACGGCTCTCTTCTCCCCCACAGGGCTTGCCTGGGAACCGCGGGGAGCGCGGGGACAAGGTAGGGGACTCTGCGGGGCTGGGGGAGGATGATCTGCCTGCAGGTATTGGGGTGCCCAGGGAGGTGCTGCCTGCTCCCTGCTGGGCATCTCTGCAGCATCTCACCTCATCCTCACAGGGAGACCTTGGGGCCCCAGGACCCAAAGGAGACAAGGTGAGTCCTTGGGGCAGGGGGCAGTGGGAAGGCAGGCAGCAGCCCTGGCCCCCTTCTCACCCCCACCTCTCTCTGCTTTGGGTGCACAGGGCGATTCTGTGGTGGTGGAGGGGCCGCCTGGAGCACGGGGCAGCAAGGGGGAGCCGGTAAGAGCTGTCCCTATCCTCCCTCTCCCTCTTCCTGTCCCTCTGGGAAGAGCTGGAGGAGCTTTTTCCTGCTGAGGCACCCTCTCTTGCAGAGCATATTGTCCCCTCTCCTTCAGCCACCCTACAGACCCCAGTGTTCCTGCCCCCATGGGAGTCTGTCCTCCCCACACTGATGTGTGTCTGAGCTTCTCCTCATTCCCTGACGCCACCCTCTGTTTCCTCCTTTGCAGGGAGAGCGTGGTCTGAAGGGCTCAGAAGGGGACAAGGGGGACAAGGGGGAGCAAGGCATGCTCGGAGAGAAGGTACAGGGCTGGGGGGCACTTATGCAGGGCTGGGAGCTGCTGGGTTGGGGATCATGGAGGGCTATTGACAGGGCAATGTTCAGAGGAAGCAGGGCACGACGGCATCCCTGTGCCCTGTGTGCTGGTGCTAGAGGGCACCAGGGACATGGTGCAAGGTGACCGTGGCTGGGCTGTGGCCGTGCAGTGGCTGGAGCTCTCCCTCCTGCCCTGTGCTGATCTGGGTTTCTGCTTGCAGGGCACGAGGGGTGAACAAGGAGAGAAGGGCTCCATGGGCTTCCCTGGGGCACGTGGCCCTAGTGGGCAGAAGGTATGAAGCTGGGCAGCCCCTCTGCTGGGGGATGCTGTGGCACCATCCCCCTCACCTGCCCTGACTGATGCCTTTGCCTTCCCCAGGGAGAGGTTGGAGTGCCAGGAGAGCCTGGTGAGCCGGTGAGGAGCTGTGTCTTTGTGCCTCTGCCACCCCTGCAGGGCAGGAGCAGACCCTGGTGACGCTGTGTGCTCCCTCACAGGGTCAGCCTGGCCGCGATGGGATCCCCGGCGCCCGCGGAGAGAAGGGGGACATGGGACCCCTGGGCTTGCGTGGCCTCAAGGTGGGTTGGCTTCTCTGGCTGCCAGTGCCCTCCAGGCCAGGACTAGTGCTGGCTTGGCATGGCTCTGACTTCCCATCCTTGCAGGGTGACCGGGGCGTGAAAGGTGCCTGTGGCCTCAATGGGGACAAGGGCGAGAAGGTGAGTGGTGCCTGTGGGTGCTGCAGGAGCCTGGATGTTGCCTGGAGCCTGTGGCCCTTTGGATCCCCTCCATCAGCCAGCGGGAGTGGGGAGATGGCTGAGGCCAGACCTTGACCCCGTGAGAGGGTCATGGGGTCCCCTCCTCTGCCTGTGGCCCTGGGGTGAGCATTGAGGGGTGGAGGACTGACTGCCCTGCCTCTCTCCTGCCTGCTGTAGGGAGAGCCAGGGATCCCGGGGCGCTCGGGACTGTCAGGGAGGAAAGGCGAGCCGGTAAGCACCTCACTGACACCAGGGTGGGACAGGAAAGCGTGGCTGGTGGCTGATGGACATCTGCTTTGTCCCCCAGGGAGATCTGGGTCTGTCAGGACCACCAGGCATTCCTGGAAAGGAAGGGCTCATGGGACCCAAGGTAGGTTAGAGCAGTGCTGGGAAAAGCTGTGCTGGCACTTCATCCCCTCACTGCCTGCCTCCCACTGTGTGTCCCCTGCTGCCTGTCCCTTCCTCTTTGCAGGGTGACCGGGGATTTGACGGGCAGCAAGGAGCCAAAGGAGACCAGGGGGAGAAAGGAGACCGGGTGAGCAGGCTGGAAAGGGATGGGATGTGTTCCACCACATTGCTTGTACCAGGATACAGCCTTGGTTGGAAGCATATCGGAGCCTGATGCTCCCAGAAGAGTCATTCAGCGCTGCTCCAAATGATGTCACTAAACAATGAATGAGAACAATTCCCTGCTCTTTATAAGAAGGCACCAGTGCTGTTTTTTCAGGGCTGCCCAGCTGTGGGGTCAGAGGATGTCCATGGCATCTGCTCTGAAGTCGGGGGCTCTGACAGCCCTGGCCTCACCCTCTGCTCTCCTCCAGGGTGCCCCAGGCGTTATGGGTGGCCCTGGTCCCCGGGGCAGTGACGGCGCTCCTGGCCCCCCTGGGCCCTCAGGGAGCGTTGGCCCACGAGGTCCTGAGGGCATGCAGGGCCAGAAGGTAAGTCCTCACCACAGGTGACTGGTCCCCCTCTGGGGCTGGGAGGAGGGGAGGGCCCAGTCCCCTTAGCAGGTGAGGGGTGGGTGGCATCTGGAGTCATGTCCCAGCTCTGTCCTGCCCTGCCAGCTCGCTGGCTTTGGGTTCCTCCCTTGTGTCCCCCTGCCCGGGGGATGGAGTCTGAGGGGAGGGGTCTGGAACCCTGCCTGTCCTTGAGTTGAGCTGGACCCGTCCCCATCCCCATCCCCACTGGCATCCCTGGGGTGCAGGCGTGGGGAAAGCAGCACATCCATGGTGCTGGGGAGAGCAGAGACTGCAGCACCCAGCAGCCAGACCTGAGCAGGTGTCCTTTGCAGGGGGAGAGAGGCCCCCCTGGGCAGTCAGTGCCGGGGGCGCGCGGCGTGCCCGGCATCCCCGGCGAGAGAGGAGAGCAGGTAAGTGTGTGGGTGCCTGGCCCTGCCTGGATGAGCTCCAGCCAGGGCCAGCTTCCCACCTCCTTTCTGCTGTCCCCAGGGCAGGCCTGGCACCCACGGGCTCCGTGGGGAGAAGGGGGAGCCGGGCATGACGGTAAGGAGCCAGAAGGGAGCCAGCATAGGCTCGTGGCACTCAGGTCACTGGGGTGGGAAGGGGTGCTGGATCCATCCCACTGCCACTGAGGTAGGGGCTGCCCTCACCTCTGGGCTCTGCTAGACCCTGGGGAAAGGGGTTTTCCTCCTCTTGAATTGCACCATCCCCCATTACTGCCTTTGCCCCCTCGTGTGCCCGGCAGGAGGAGGAGATCCGTGCCTTCGTCAGGCAGGAGATGAGCCAGCACTGTGGTGAGCATCCCCCCTGCTGCCCTGGGGCTGGGGGTCTGGACCTGCTGCCCCTGACCCCCACCCTGTCTCTCCCACAGCCTGTGGAGGCCACTTCCCACGGCACCAGGATTCACGTGAGCACTCAGGTTGCAGCTCTTCCTTCCTATCCCCCTGCTCCACACGTGTGGCACGAGAGGGGCCCTGGCACCCAGGTGTGCCACTGGTTTTGGGGAGCTGGAGGTGGCTGGCACCCTCCGTGACCCCTTCAGTCAGGGTCAGCCTCAGTGTAGGACCCTGCACAGGGGGAAGGGATGGTGTGTGGCAGAAGTGGTGGTGCAGCAGGGATCCCCAGGGGCAGCTGGCTCAGGATGGTGCCAGCAGGGTCTGGGTACTGCCAGGGTCTGCCCAACTGAGGGGATCACAAGAACTGTACCCCATCTATTCCTGGGTGTCAGGACTGGGGCAGGGGTCTTGCAGGGGTCAGCAGTGCTGGAGGGGAGGGTAGGCTGAAGGAGGGGGATTGGAGGGACGGAGACAAGGGGTGTGCTGGGATGAGGTGGGTGCTTTCTCTCCAAGGAGGCTGGGGGGCTCAGGCCAGGAGCAGCTTCCACTCTGCCCAGGGAAGAATCGTCCGCCAGGAGAGAGAGCCTGACCAAACAGGTGATGGAGAGCCTGGAGATTCTGTGAGATCTGGCAGTATGGGCATGTGTGCCTCCCTGTGCCCTCCCCTGTCCCTATCCTGCTGAGCTCCAAGCGGGTGCTGTCTCTCTGGGCCTCCCCTGCCTGTCCCTCCTCGGGAAGCCCTCATGGCAGCCCTGGTCTGTGGTGCAGAGAGAGGAGGGGGTATCTCCAGGTCCACCATCCCTATCCATGTACCCATGTCAGGCTGCAACAGGGTTGGGCAGTGCTGGACTGCTCCACACCTGAAAGAGGTGGTTTTCCCTTGGGAAATAAGGGGAAAGCAGCCCAGACTCCTTTGCCTCTTCCCTGATGCCTGTGTCCCCTTGACAGGGTCCTTCTCCCCTCAGCCGTTCCTTGCTGGCAGCACTCACACAGTCCCTGTGCTCAAGTTGTCACACGCTGAGGAGGATGAGGGTGTGTCATCCCTGTGCTTTTAGTCCTTGTCCCCCTTTTTCTGTGCTCCGTGTGTGTAGTGAGGACTGCTCATGTGTGGTGCTTGCTGTCTCCCAGGGCAGGAAGCGGAGATCATGCTCGACAATGATGACCTCGGGTATGACAGCATGGATGGAGAGGAGGAGGACTACGATGAGCTCCCGGAGATGGACAGCTTGGAGCAGCCCGCAGTGGATGGTGAGCTTCCCTGCACTGGTCTGGCACTGAGAGCTAAGCTGGGGGAAACCATGGAGCTGCCCCAGGTTTTGCTGGGGTGGTGTCTTCACATCCAGCTGGGCCTTCTGTCTGGCGGGATTTGGGATTTCCTGCCCTCTCGCTGGTGCTTGGGAGGGCTGCACCTTCTCTGTCGCTGTGCTGCCCACACCATGCAGACCTTGTGCTCTATCCCCCTCACAAAGCCACCACCAGCAGTGATGGGTGGTGTGCTGGGCTGGTGGCCGGTGTCCTGTGCTCTGGTCATGAGCCACAGGACGGATCCCAAAGGCCCCAGGAGATCAGGGAAGCCCCAGTGGCAGCAGCCTTTGGAGAGTCCCTCTATAATCCTTTCAAGGGGTGCTGTGGCCATCATGTCCCCACGCCACCTACCTCCCAGCTCTTTGCTGGGAGCTGTCCCAGGAGACAGCTTGCCCGGAGTGGTGTCTCCTGCCCTCAATTCCAGCACTTGGGCAGAGCATAGAGACATCTCCTCCAGCCAAACCCTTCCCTTCTGGGGCTTCCCCTCCTCTGCCAAGCGGGTCTGGCAGCCTGCACCGCCGGTGTGCTGCCAGCCCCTGCCCCTCACCAGCAGCGTTTGCCCCGCAGCTGAGCCCTGCAGGCTGCCGCTGGACGAGGGGGACTGCCAGCGCTACACCCTGCGCTGGTACTACAACCAAAGAGTCACCGAGTGCCGGCCCTTCGTCTACAGCGGCTGCGAGGGCAACCTCAACCGCTTCGGCAGCAAGGAGGAGTGTGAGCTGCACTGTGGGCAGCGCCCGGGGACAGGTGGGCAGAGCTCGGCACAGCCACCGGCACCAGCAGGTCCAGCAGCGTCTCCGCCTTGTGCCGTGGGCTCAGCACAGTGCTGGCCCCAGCTCAGCTCTGACAGCGCCTTGCTTCTCTCCACAGATTCCCGTGGCAGTGCCGGCAGCGCGGTGGGAGGGCAGCCAAAGGTGTAGGGGCAGGCGGTGTCCCGGCAGGCTGGGCTGCCTGGAAGTGCGGCCCAGCTGCTGCCCTGCCCGGGGCTGGGCTGCCCGTGCTGGGAGCAGCCAGGTACCCACCAGCCCCAGCAGGAACCCGGTGCTATTTCTAACCTGTCTTTATGCTGCTCATGGGTTTTTCATTTCATATCAGTTTATTGTCATTAAGGTGAAATTTATATCAAATGGGAGACTGCGTCCCACCGAGGCTCTGAACCCCCTTTCCCACTGGATGGTTCTCAGCTTGATTTTTAAATTATTTGTGGCCAACAGAATGGTTCTTAGCCCTGTTCCCTCTCTCTGGAAGCAGAGGTAGGACTTGGCATAGTTGGGCTCCCTCCCCTCCCATAATACCCTTGTACCCTTTCCTGCCCCCCCTGGACCCCCAGACTCCCCCTCCACTCCCGCTCTCTGCTGGGAGAGCTGCCCACATCCTTGTGCCAGGCAGTGCCTCCCTGCACAACATCCCTCACTCCTACCCTGTAGCGAGCTCCATCTGAATGAATTTCACCTTAAC
This sequence comes from Chloropsis cyanopogon, assembly GCA_013400585.1. Lineage (NCBI taxonomy): Eukaryota > Metazoa > Chordata > Aves > Passeriformes > Irenidae > Chloropsis > Chloropsis cyanopogon. Next base: position 225,067 of record WEZZ01030788.1, read on the forward strand.
CTCAAGTAGGGCCCAGTTCCCCTTTTGTGGCTGCGATGGTTTGGCAATGACCTGTGGGGAGACTGGAGGCTCTTGCCGTGTGCTGGCCTCCAGCTCACAGGCCTGCCAGCAGCACATCTGGCTTTAATCTGGGGGTTCTCACCTGCACCCCCGGGCTGTCAGGGAAACCCTGAGGATGGTGCTATGTTAGAAGAGGTTCCTGCTCGCCCACACTTACTCTCAAAGGCTTTGTGGAAGTGATGTGGCAGCCCCTGCTTCCCCCATCCCCAGGGCTGAGTAGGGACGTGCCCTTCACTGCCCCAGGGCCCCAGGGGCTGCCAGGTGGGTGTTGTGGCCCCACACGTACTGCTGTTCTCTGTGTATATCTATATACAGCAAATGTATATGTGTACCAATGCAGGGGGGAAGGGTATTAAAGCTGTGCTCACAGGGAGATGTCACACTTCTTGGCACGTTGCTGGAGATGTCTGTGGAATTTGGGGACAGCTCTTGACTCAGGCATGCCCCCTGCCCACCCCAGCTGGGCTGCCCTTTCCAGCTGCCCACAGCTGGCAGTGCTGGCTGGGGTTCCTCAGCCCTTCCTGGGAGCCCAGTGCCCCATCCCTGTGCCCAGCACATGCCCCGCTGATGCCAGCCAAGCCATGACCCCCTGGCCAGGGCCTGACGTGTCGGCACGTGGCTCTGTGGTGCTGCATGATGTACTGTGTGAATCAGTGCTGCCTGCTAATTTTGGCTACTGGGTGTGAGTTCCTGGCTGTCCCTGGGAGGAGGAACAGAGCTGGCATTATTTCTGTTCCCTGCCGCCCTGGGGAGGGTGGCATGGGATGGGTCACCCATCAGTTCAGAGCAGGGGTGGGCAGACCCCCAGTGGTCTGAACCCTGGGCGCTCTGGCTCCTGGCCCTGGCCAGCCCCTGGGGCTGAGCTCCCACTCTCCCCTCGTGCAGGTGCCCACCCAGCCTCAGAGCCTTGGGATGCTCCCACACTCCCCAAGGGGGGGACTTTAGAGCAAAACCCTCGTGTATGGGGCTCACCCCACAGCAATGCCTACCCACCTTGGGCAGCTGGCACAGGGGCTGGGCCAGGCTGGACTGGTGCAGGTGCCTGCAAACCAGTGGTGTTCCAGTTGGGATTCATTAAGGTGAGCTGCAAGCCACTGGTGTCCTGCAAACCAGTGGCCAAAGCAGTGCCTGGGTTTGGCACAGCAGGGAGGTGACATCTCTCTAGATATGTCCTCCATGTGGCCAGGGAGTTTGTCAGGACACAGTCCCAAACTGGTAGCAGGAGCTGTCGGGGGCCTTGTGAGGCACAATGCCCAGAGGTCTGCCCGTGATCCCTGGCTGGCAGCAATATGCACCTTCTCTCCCTTCCTTAAGTGATTACCAAGCCTGACAGGAGCAGGGAGGCCCAATTAGATGGAGAAAAAACATCTTGCAAGTCAAACATGAAACAATTACAACTGAGCTGTCCCAGGTTCCCAGAATCCCCTCCAAATGCAGCTGGTGGAGCTGCAAGGGGGCACACACCCACCCACATCCTGGGATGACTTCATCTGCTATTAGGCAAAATGTATTAAAAACATTTCCACACACCACCCCCCCACCTTCCCCCCGTCACCGTCACCCCCTCTGCGGGTCAGAGGTGGAGCTGGGACAGGATAAGAGGCAGGGCTTGGCAGGGAGCACAGCAAATCCCAGCTTGTGGTCCCTGCACCCTGGGAGCACTGCCTGAACGTCGAGGAGACGAGGACCTGCTGCAAATGGTGAGGCTGTGCCCTCGGTGGTGCTTTTCGGGGGCTTTTAGCTGGGAAATAGGTTGCAGGGGGTTAGATGCTTTTCATTCCTCACTTTGCAGAGAGTTATGGCCTCTGGCTGCCTACTCTGGTACTTTCCAAAGGGTTTCACCCCGGAGATACTCTGCTGGGTGACTGATTTTGGGGAGAGGCAGCTATATAACAGGATTTGTGCAGCAGTGTCCCTGCACCTGCTCTGATCCCCACCCCACATCCCAGCAGCCTGACCCCCACCCTGTAGCACAGCATCCTGCAATCCCTGGGGCCCTCCCTGTGACCAGGGATGAGGTAGAGAAAGTTGCTGAGGCTTGACACAACTCAGGACATGTGGCCAGTCTCCTGCCCCTGTCACCCACTGATCAATATGCTGTGTATTTTAGTCCATGTGGCTGATGTATATTTTAGTCCAAGTGGCTCATGTCCCTCCATGGTGGGTGGCTTTTGCCCCAGAGAGCCCAGTAAGACAGTGGGGAGTGGCATCTGCCAGGGAAGGCGTGGGAGGAAGAAAGCCCCACAGCCTGCCCAGCCCTGAAAGCCCAGGCAATTCCCTGGCCAAAGGGCAGGAATGGGTTGGGGAACAGCCACAGTACCCTGGCAGGCACCCTCCTGAGCAGGACTGTCTCCTTCTCTGGGTGACAAAGGGCTGAAGGGTGTGAAACTGAGGGTACAGCTAGCATCTGGCCAGGGGCTGTGTAAAAGGACAAGGACACCCAGGTGATTTGCTTCCCGTGTCCCCTTCAGCCTCCCCAAAACTCCCCACCCTGTTCAAGAGGGTTAAAATCAGGGTGGAATAACGAAGGGTTCCTGAAAAGAGGGTGCAGGGAGCAGAGGGGTTCTGTGGGTGACACTCTGGTGGGGACATGCCCTGCCTGGGGCTGTGGGGCCATGACAGGGTGACAGGGGTGATGCCCAGTGCCAAGCCATGTGCTCCCTGCAGGCACTCCCGGCCACCCTGCGAGGCAGGATGCTGCTCTCCTTCCTGGTGGTCCTCGGGGCACCAGCAAGAGCCAGCAAGGGACCGAGCCGTGAGTGGCTCCCACCAGCCCCCGGAGCTGTGGATGGAGGGAAGCTGATGAGGCAGGAAATCACCAGCCATGACAAGATGCTGCCAGGTCCCTCCAAAATGAGGAGGGATGATGATGGCTCTGGGGCAGGGTCTCATCTGGACAAAGCCAGCCTGCCACTGCTGGAGGGATCAGAAGGACAAGCTGGTCAGCCCTGGCTGATGAGCCCAGCCACCGAGAGAGCGGCTCCCAGGAAAAAGGGGAGGAAGGTGTCCCTGTCACTCGATGTCCACACCCACTTACTGAAAATCCTGCTCGACCTGGCCAGAGAGAAGGAACTGCAGGCCAAGGCAGCTGCCAATGCCGAGCTGATGGCCCGCCTGGGGCGCAGGAGATGAACTGTCCTGGCTGGGATACAGCAGGGCTGGAGAGGGCAGCGGGGCCGGCAGAGGGAAGCGTGGAGCGCCATCGGTGTGTCTGCAGGGGACTGGACGTGGCACCTCATCCCCCTGGTCCCAGTGCTCCTGGCACAAGCAGCAGCCACGGGAGGATTTGGTTAAATAACTCTCACCTCAGCACCACTGGAGAAGATACAGCTGGGTTTACCTTGGCCAGTGCTTGAGCACAGCTGGTCCCAGCCCCAGGCACTCCAGGGATTTCTATGCTTGGCTTTGCTCCCTGCTCATCCACCACCTAGATGTCTCCAAAGGGGCTGCATCCAGCCAGGCAGCTTTTCCTGGGTGCTTCTTCTCTCTGGGTGACTGGAGCACACAAAATCCTCCACAAAGCTTGGCCAAGCCTCAAAGCCGGAGTTTTGAGTGAGCGTGCACAATAAAATGTGGCATCAAACACAACTTGTTGTGCTTTATACCTGTTCTGCACCCCTATACACTCCCATTCTGTGTTCCCTTTCCCCAGAGATGGTGTTAGGGCATGTGCTCGGCCGGGGCCAGCACGGGAGGTCATTAAATTCCAGATGAGGGGTGTCAGACCTTGCACCGACAGTGGAGCCAAGCCCTGGCCCAGGGAGCCCACAGCAGCTCAGGGCCAACAGGGAAGTTGTGTTGTGCCACTGGAGCTGCTGCTTTCAGCACAGCTGGGAGATAAGAGCAGAACAGAGCAGAGCAGAGTTCGGCCGCCCCGTGCAAAGTACAGGGTGGTGCCAGCGAGGCAGAGGCCGGGGGACACCTGCAGGGGGGCCACTGGAGCTGGTGGGGGACACGGCCATGCTCTTCGAAGAGCTCCTGCAGCAGGGTGAGTGAGCCCTTCCACTGTGCAGTGGGCACTGGCTTTGGGAGAAAGGGGCAGGAGCACCCGGGGTGACCCCACATTCCATAGGAGGGACAGATTTCAGGAAGGGATGTGCCAGCAGATGGTGGGTTGGGGTGAGGTGGCAGGGTGGGTAAAAAGTCTTTTGCCATCCCTGCCTGACCTGAGGCTCAGGTGGTGCCTGGGCAGTGCCTGGCCCCTTGAGACACCCCCCTGCACCCACTGGGTGTGTGCTGTGGGGCTGAGCCTGGAGCTGGTGGTCCAGGGCAGAGACAGGGTGCCACTAGCAGTGGGGGACAGGGGTCATAGGAAGACCTGCCAGAGCTGGTGCACCCAAGTGGGACACTCCAGGGCAGGCAGCCTGCGGGACAGCCGTCCATCCCGCACAAGAGGGTTCTCCCCTGCCACGCCCAGCTGTTCCTCAGACCCTGGATCTCCTTTCCATGTCCTGCCCCAGTGTCTCATCTGTCCTCCCCGAGACCCTGTGCCCCCAGGCTTCAGCCCCCTCCGCCCCTAGGGCCCCTCATCTCCCCAGCGCCCTTCCCCTGCCCAGCTCAGCGATCCCAGTGCCCCCCTCCAGCACCAGCGTTTCCCCTGGTACCAGTGCCAACTGCCCAGGCCCTGTGCTCGGCCCAGCCCCAGTGTACCGAGCGCTGTGCCAGTGTCCCCAGGGCAGCCCCAGTGTCCCCAGACCCGCCCCTCAGCCCCTCAGAGCTGACCCCGCCCTTCCGCCAATCAGACCGCGCCATTGCCGCTTGGCCCCGCCCCCTCCCTGTCAGTCACGGCTCG